>VZQC01007398.1:1676408-1974482 GCA_009823505.1 Rhizomys pruinosus | reverse complement strand
ACAACAGGGACTGAGACTTTGGACATGTCTGAGACAACAGGGACTGAGACATTGGAAATGCCTGAGACAACAGGGACTGAGACAGTGGACATGTCTGAAACAACAGGTACTGAGACCGTGGACCTGTCTGAGACAACAGGGACTGACACAGTGGACATGTCTGAGACAACGGGAACTGAGACCTTATACATGTCTTACATAACAGGGACTGAGACAGTGGACTTCTCTAAGACAACAGGGACTGACATAGTGGATATGTCTGAGACAACACTGACTGAGACAGTAGACATGTCAGAGATAAGAGGGACTTAGACATTGGACATGTCTGAGACAACAGGGAGTGAGACAGTGGACAAGTGTGAAAAAACAGGGAATGAGTCAATGGACATGTCTGAGACAAAAGGGACTGAGTCAGTGGACACGTTTGAGTCAACAGGGTCTGAGACCATGGACATGTCTGAGACAACAGGGACTGAGACAGTGGACATGGCTTAGACAACAGGCACTGAGACATTGGACAAGTGTGAAACAACAGGGAATGTTACAATGGACATGTCAGAGAAAACAAGGACTGAGACAGTGGGCAAATCTGAGTCAACAGGGTTCTAGACAGTGGACCTGGCTGATACAATAGACTCTGAAACAATTGACATGTCTTAGCAATTGGATAAGTCCTGTCTGAGATGACAGTGACTAAGACAGTGGACATATCTGAGACAACGGGACTGAGACAGTGGATGTTGCTGTGATGAAACACCATGACCAAGGAACTTATAAAAGGAAGAGTTTAACTGAGTTTACAATGGATGGTTCCAGGGAATTAGAGTCCATTGTGGCAGGAGGCATGGCAGCTGGGGCTGAAGCAGCACACTGAGGGGCACATCTCGCAAAGACCACAGGAAGCCAAAAGAGAGTGGCTGGAGACCACCAGGCTTGTTAAACTCACTAAGCCTGCCCCAGTGACATACCTCCCCCAGCATGGCCACACCTTCTAAGACCTCCAGAAACAGCGCCACCAACTGGAGACAAATGTGTGAATAATTACTGCCTATGAGGGACACTCATTCAAACCACCACAGTGGACTTGTCTGAGACCACAGGGACTGACACAGTGGATATGTCTGAAACAACTGCGACTAAGAGCGTGTTGATAACTGAGACAACGGGGACTGAGACAGGTGACATTTCCAAAACAACAGGGACTGAGACAGTAGATATATCTGAAACAACAGGGACTGAGACTGTGGACATGTCTGAGACAACAGGGACTGAGACAGTGGACATGTGTGAGACAACAGGGACTGAGACAGTGGACATATCTGATACAACTGCAACTAAGAGCGTGTTCATATCTCAGACAACAGGGACTGAGACAGGTGACATTTCTGAAACAACAGGGACTTACACAGTAGATATATCTGAAACAACATGATAGAGACTGTGCACATGTCTGAGACAACAGGGACTGAGACACTGGACATGTCTGAAAAATCAGGGACAGAGACAGTGGCGATAACTGAAACAACAGGGACTGAGACAGTGGACATGTCTGAGACAACAGGGAACATCAGACATTGTAAATGTCTGAGACTTCAGGGACTAAGACACAGGACATATCTGAGAAAAATGGGACTGAGACTTTGGACTTGTATGAGACAACAGGGACTGAGACATTAGAAATGCCTGAGACAACAGGGACTGACACAGTGAACATGTCTGAGACAATGGGAACTGAGACCTTGTACATGTCTTACATAACAGGGACTGAAAGAGTGGACCTGTCTGAGACAACAGGGACTGACATAGTGGATATGTCTGAGACAGCACTGACTGAGACAGTGGACATGTCTGAGATAAAAGGGACTTAGATGTTGGACATGTCTGAGACAACAAGGACTGAGACAGGGAACATGACTGAGAAAACAGGGACTGTGACAGTGGACAAGTGTGAAACAACAGGGAATGTGTCAGTGGACATGTCTGAGACAAAAGAGACTGAGTCAGTGGACACGTCTGAGTCACCAGGGTTTGAGATCATGGACATGTCTGAGACAACAGGGACTGAGACAGTGGACATGGCTGAGACAACAGGCACTGAGACATTGGACAAGTGTGAAAGAACAGGGAATGATACAATGGACATATCTGAGAAAACAAGGACTGAGGCAATGGACAAGTCTGAGTCAACAGGATTCTAGACAGTAGACCTGTCTGAGGCAATATAGGCTGAGACAGTTGACATATCTTAGCAAGTGGACAAGTCCTGTCTGAGATGACAGTGACTAAGACAGTGGACGCATCTGAGACAACATGTACTGACACAGTGGACACATCTGAGACAACAGGGACTGAGACAGTGGACATTTCTGAGACCACAGGGAGTTACACAGTGGATATGTCTGAAACAACTGTGACTAAGAGCGTGTTGATATCTGAGACAACAGGGACTAAGACAGGCGACATTTCTGAAACAACAGGGACTGAGACAGTAGATATATCTGAAACAACAGGACTGAGACTGTGGACATGTCTGACACAATAGGAACTGAGATAGTGGACATGTGTGTGACAACAGGGACTGAGACAGTGGACATGTCTGACACAATTGCAACTAAGAGCGTGTTCATGTCTGAGACAACGGGGACTGAGACAGGTGACATTTCTGAAACAACAGGGACTGAGACAGTAGATATATCTGAAACAACATGATACAGACTGTGGACATGTCTGAGACAACAGGGACTGAGACACTGGACATGTCTGAGACAACAGGGAACATAAGACATTGTAAATGTCTGAGACTTCAAGGACTGAGACACTGGACATATCTGAGAAAAACGGGACTGAAACTTTGGACTTGTATGAGACAACAGGGACTGAGACATTGGAAATGCCTGAGACAACAGGAAGTGACACATGAACATGTCTGAGGCAACGGGAACTGAGACCTTGTACATGTCTTACATAACAGGGACCTGTCTGAGACAACAGGGACTGACATAGTGGATATGTCTGAGACAACACTGACTGAGACAGTGGACACGTCTGAGATAAAAGCCACTTAGATGTTGGACATGTCTGAGACAACAGGGACTGAGACAGGGAACATGGCTGAGAAAACAGGGACTGTGACAGTGGACAAGTCTGAAACAACAGGGAATGTGTCAGTGGACATGTCTGAGACAGAAGGGACTGAGTCAGTGGACACATATGAGTCAACAAGGTCTGAGATCATGGACATATCTGAGACAACAGGGACTGAGACAATGGACATGGCTGAGACAACAGGCACTGAGACATTGGACAAGTGTGAAAGAACAGGGAATGATACAATGGACATGTCTGAGAAAACAAGGACTGAGACAGTGGACCAGTCTGAGTCAACAGGGTTTTAGACAGTGGACCTGTCTGAGACAATAGAGGCTGAGACCGTTGACATGTCTTAGCAAGTGGACAAGTCCTGTCTGAGATGACAGCGACTAAGACAGTGGACACATCTGAGACAAGTGGTACTGAGACAGTGGACACATCTGAGACAACAGGGACTGAAGAGTGGACATGTCTGAAATAACTGTGACTAAGAGCGTGTTCATGTCTGAGGCAACGGGAATTGAAACAGTGGACATATCTGAGCCAAGAGGGACCGAGACATTGGACTTGTCTGAAACAACAGGGACTGACACAGTGGATATGTCTGAAACAACTGGGACAGAGACAGTGGACAAGTCTGGGACAACAGGGACTGAGACAGTGGACATGTCAGATAGAACTGCGAATAAGAGTGTGTTCAATTCTGAGACAACGGGGACTGAGACAGGTGATATTTCTGAAACAACAGGGACTGAGATAGTAGATATATCTGACACCACAGGGACTGAGACTGTGAACATGTCTTAGACAATGGGGACTGAGACAGTGGACATGTCTGGGACAACAGGGACTGAGACATTGGACATGTCTGAGACAACAGGGAATCAGATATTGGAAATACCTGAGACTTCAAGGACTCAGACACTGGACATATCTGAGACAACCAGGACAGAGACATTGGAAATGCCTGAGACAACAGGGACTGAGACAGTGGACATGTCTTAGACAAAATTTACTGAGACAGTGGACATGTGTGAGACAACAGGGATTGACACAGTGGACATGTCTGAGACAACGGGTACTGAGACCTTGTACAGGTCTGAGATAACAGGGATTGAGACAGTGGACCTGTCTGAGACAACAGGGACTGTGATAGTGGAGATGTCTGAAACCACACTGACTTAGACAGTGGAAATGTCTGAGATAACAGGGACTGAGACAGTGGACAAGTCTGTGTCAACAGGTTTCAAGACAGTGGACCTGTCTGAGACAATAGAGGCTGAGACAGATGCCATGTCTTAGCCAGTGGACAAGTCATGTCTGAGATCACAGCAACTGAGACAGTGGAGACATTTGAGACAACAGGTATTGAGACAGTGGACACATCTGAGACAACAGGGACTGAGACAGTGGACATGTCTGAGACAACAGGAACTGACACAGTGGAGACATGTCTGATACATATGCGACTAACAGCATGTTCATGTCTGAGACAGCAGGGACTGAGAGAGGCAACATGTCTGAAAACTACAGCGAATGAGACAGTAGATATATCTGAGGCAAAAGGGAATGAGACAGTGGACATATCTGAGACGACAGGGACTGAGACAGTGGACATGTCTGATACAACTTCGGCTAATAGCGTGTTCATGTCTGAGACAGCAGGGAATGAGATATTGTACATGCTTGAGACAAAAGGAACTGAGAAAATGGACACGACTTAATCAACAGGGTTCTAGACAGTGGACCGGTCTGAGACAAAGGAGACTGAGACAGTTGACATGTCTTCATCAGTGGACCAGTCCTGTCTGAGATGACAGCAACTGAGACAGTTGACACATCTGAGACAACAGGAAGTGAGACAGTGGACACATCTGAGACAACCAGGTCTGAGACAGTGGACATGTGTGAGAGAACAGGTACTGAGACCTTGGACATGTCTGAGACAACAGGGAATCAGATATTTGACATGTCTGAGACTGCAATGTCTCAGACACTGGACATATCTGAGACAACTGTGACTGAGACTTTGGACGGGTCTGAGAGAACAGGGACCAAGACAGTGGATATGTATGAGACAAGAGGCACTGAGACAGTGAACATGTGTGAAACAACAGGGAATGAGACAGTGGACGTGTCTGAGAAAACAGTGAATGAGACAGTGGACACATCTGAGTCAACACGGTTCAAGATAGTGGACCAGTCTGAGACAATAGAGACTGAGATAACTGACATATCTTTGCCAGTGGACAAGTCCTGTCTGAGATGACAGCGACTGAGACAGGGGACACATCTGAGACAACAGGGACTGAGACAGTGGACACATTGAGACAGCCAGGATTGAGACAGTGAAAATATCGGAGACAACAGGGACTGAGACAGTGGATATGTCTGATATAACTGCGAATAAGAGCGTGTTCATGTCTGAGACAACATGGACTGAGACAGCCGAAATTCTTAAACAACAGGGACTGAGACAGTAGATATATCAGAAACAACAGGGATTCAGACTGTGGACATGTCTGAGAGAACAGTAACTGAGCCAGTGGACATGTCTGAGACAACAGGCACTGAGACAGTTAACATGTGTGAAACAACAGGGAATATGACAGTGGACATGTCTGAAACAACAGGGACTCAGAGTGAGGACAAGATTGAGTCAACACATGTCGAGACAGTGGACCACTCGGAGACAATAGAGACTGAGACAGTTGAAATATCTTCACCAGTGCACTAGTCCTGTCTGAGGTGACAGCGACTGAGACAGTGGACACATCTGAGACAACAGGGACTGAGAAAGTGGACATGTGTGAGACAACAGGGCTGACACATTGGATATGTCTGAAACAGGGACTGAGGCAGTGGACAAGTCTGAGACAACAGGGACTGAAACGGGACATTGCTGATAAAACTGTGACTAAGAGCATGTTCATGTGTGAGACAATGATGACTGAGACAGTGGACATATCTGGGACAACAGCGAATGAGACAGTGGACATGTCTGAGACAACAGAGACTGACACAGTGGATATGTCTGAAACAACATTGACTGAGACTGTGGACAAGTCTGAGACAACAGGGACTGAGACAATGGGCATGTCTGATACAACTGTGACTAAGAGCGTGTTCATGTCTATGACAACGGGGACTGAGACAGTGGACAGATCTGAGCCAACAGGGACTGAGACAGTAGATATATATGAAACAACATGATAGAGGCTGTGGAAATGTATGAGACAACAGAGACTGAGACACTGGACGTGTCTGAGACAACAGGGACTGAGAGAGTGGCCATATCTGAAACAACAGGGACTGAGACAGTGGACATGTCTGAGACAAAACACATATCTGTGACAACAGGGTTTGAGACCATGGACATGTCTGACACAACAGGTACTGAGACGGTTTGCATATGTGAAACAACTGGAATTGAGACAGTGGTCATGTCTGAGACAACAGGGACTGAGACAGTGGACATGTTGGAGACAACAGGGACTAAGACATTGGACATGTCTGAGAAAACACACATATCTGAGACAAAAGGGTCTGAGACCATGGACATGTCTGAGAAAACAGGGACTGAGATAGGGGGCACGTCTGAGACAACAGGGACTCAGACAGTGGACATGTCTGAGACAACTGGGACTGAGACAGTGGACATCTCAGAACCAACATCGACTGAGACAGTGGACATGTCTGAGACCACAGGGACTCAGAAATAGTACATGTCTGAGACAGCAGGGAATGAGATATTGTCCATGCTTGAGGCAACAAGAACTGAGAAAGTGGACACTTCAGAGTCAACAGGGTTCTAGACAGTGGACCTTGCTGAGACAATAGAGACAGCAACAGTTTACATGTATTCTCCAGTGGACAAGTCCTGTCTTAGATGACAGCGCCAGAGACAGTGGACACATCTGAGATAACAGGGACTGAGACAGTGGACACATCTGAGACAACCAGGACAGAGAGAGTGGACATATCAGAGACTACAGGGACTGAGAGTAGAGTTGTCTGAGACAACAGGGATTGACACAGTGGATATGTCTGAAACAACAAGGCCTGAGACAGTGGACAATTCTGAGACAATAGGGACTGAGACAGTGGACATGTCTGATACAACTGTGACTAAGAGCATGTACATGTCTGGGACAACTTGGACTGAGAGAGTGGACATGTCTGAGACTACAGGAACTGTCACATTGGATATGTCTGAAACAACAGGGACTGAGACAGTAGATATATCTGAAACCATAGGGAATGAGACTGTGGAAACGTCTGACACAACAGGGACATCTGATAGTGCACATGTCTGAGAAAACAGGAACTGATACAGTGGACCTGTCTGAGACAACAGTGACTGAGACAATGGACATGTCTGAGACAACATACATATCTGAGAAAACAGGGTCTGAGTCCAAAGACCTGTCTGAGACAACAGGGAATGAGAAAGTGGACATGTATGAAACAACTGTGACTCAGACATTTGTCATGTCTGAGACAACAGGGTTCTAGACAGTGGACCTGTCAGAGACAATAGAGACTCAGACAGTTGACATGTCTTCGCCAGTGGACAAGTCCTGTCTGAGATGAGAGCGACTGAGAGAGTCGACACATGTGAGACAACAGTGACTGAGACAGTGGACACATCTGAGTCAACCAGGATTGAAACAATGCACAAGTCTGAGAAAACAGGGACTGAGGTAGTGGACATGTCTTATACAAATGTGAATAAGAGCGTGTTCATGTCTGAGACAATGGAGACTGAGTGAGTTAACATATCTGAGACAACAGGCACTGAATCAGTGGACATGTCGGAGTCAACAGGATTTGAGACCATGGACATGTCTGAGACAACAGGGAATGAGACACTGGACATGGCTGAGACAACAGGCACTGACACATTGGACACGTGTGAAACAATTGGGAATTAGACAATGGACACGTCTGAAAAACAAGGACTGAGACAGTGGACAAGTCTGAGTCAACAGGGTTCTAGACAGTGGACCTGTCTGAGACAATAGAGTCTGACACAGTTGACATGTCTTAGCAAGTGGCAAGTCCTGTCTGAGGTGATAGCGACTAAGACAGTGGACACATCTGAGACAACAGGTACTGAGACATTGGGCACATCTGAGACAACAGGGACTGAGACAGTGGACATGTCTGAGACCACAGCTACTGACACAGTGGATATGTCTGAAACAACTGTGCCTAAGAGTTTGATGATATCTGAGACAATGGGGCCTGAGACAGGTGACATTTCTGAAACAACAGGGTTTGAGACAGTAGATATATATGAAACAACAGGGATTGAGACTATGGACATGTCTGAGACAACAGGGCCTGAGACAGTGGACATGTGTGAGACAACAGGGACTGACAGACTGGACATGTCTGATACAACTCCTTCTAAGAGTGTGTTCATGTCGGAGACAATGGGGACAGAGACAGGTGCAATTCCTGAAACAACATGGACTGAAACAGTGGGCACATCTGAGACAACAGGGACTGAGAGAGTGGACATGTCTGAGACCACAGGGACTGTAACAGTGGATATATCTGAAACAACATGATAGAGAATCTGGACATATCTGAGACAATAGGGACTAGACAGTGGACATATCTGAGACAACAGGGATGGATACACTGGACATGTCTGAGACAAGAGGGACTGAGACAGTGGACATGTCTGAGAAAACAAGGAATCAGACATTGGAAATGTCTGAGACTTCATAGACTCAGACACTGGATGTATCTGAGACAACTCGAACTGAGACTTTGGACATGTCTGAGACACCAGGGAGTGAGACAGGGGACATGGCTGAGAAAACAGGGACTGAGACAGTGGACAAGTGTGAAACAACAGGGAATGAGACGGTGGACATGTCTGAGACAAAAGGGACTAAGACAGTGGACACGTCTGTGTCAACAGGGTTTGCCACCATGGACATGTCTGAGACAACAGGGACTGAGACAGTGGGAATGTCTGACACAACTGGGACTGAGACAGTGGACATGTCTGAAACAACATCGACTGAGACAGTGGACCTTTCTGAGACCACAGGGACTCAGAACTAGTACATGTCTGAGAAAGCAGGGAATGAGAAATTGTCCATGCTTGAGACAACAGGAACTGAGAAAGTGGACACTTCAGAGTCAACAGGGTTCTAGGCAGTGCACCTTGCTGAGACAAGAAAGACAGCAACAGTTGACATGTCTTCTCCAGTGGACAAGTCCTGTCTGAGATGACAGCGACAGAGACAGTGGACACATCTGAGACAACAGAGACTGAGACAGTGGACACATCTGAGACAAGCAGGACAGAGAGAGTGGACGTATTGGAGACTACAGGGACTAAGACAGTGGACATGTCTGATACAACTGCAACTAAGAGCGTGTTCGTGTCTGGGACAATGGGGACTGAGACAGTGGACATGTCTGAGACTACAGTGACTGTCACAGTGGATATATCTGAAACAACAGAGTCTGAGACAGTAGATATATCTGAAACAATAGGGAATGAGACTGTGGTAATGTATGACAAAACAGGGACATCTGACAGTGCACATATCTGAGACAACAGGGCCTGAGACAGTGGACATGTGTGAGACAGCAGGGACTGAGACAATGGACATGTCTGATACAATTCCTTGAAAGAGTGTGTTCATGTCGGAGACAACGGGGACAGAGACAGGTGACATTTCTGAAACAAGAGGGACTGAGACAGGAGATATATCTGAAACAACATGATAGAGAATGTGGGCATATCTGAGACAATGGGGACTGAGAAAGTGGACATATCGGAGACTACAGGGACGGATACAGTGCACATGTCTGAGACAAAAGGGACTGAGACAGTGGAATTGTCTGAGAAAACAGGGAATCAGACATTGGAAATGTCTGAGATTTCATACACTCAGACACTGGATATATCTGAGACAACCAGGACTGAGACTTTGGACATGTCTGAGACAACAGGGAATGAGACATTGGAAATGCCTGAGACAACAGGGACTGAGACAGTGGACATGTCTGAGACAACAGGTACTGAGACCGTGGACATGTCTGAGAGAACAGGGACTGACACAGTGGACATGTCTGAGACAATGAGAACTGAGAACTTGTACATCCCTGAGATAACAGGGACTGAGACAGTGGACCTGTCTGAAACAACAGGGACTGACATACTGGATATGTCTGAGACAACGCTGACTGAGATATTGGACATGTCTGAGACAACAGGGACTGAGATAGGGGACATGGCTAAGAAAACGGAAACTGAGACAGGGGACAAGTGTGAAACAACAGGGAATGAGACAGTGCACATTTCTGAGATGAAAGGTTCGGAGACAGTGGACACATCTGTGTCAACAGGGTTTGAGACCATGGACATATCTGAGACAACAGGGACTGAGACAGTGGACATGGCTGTGACAACAGGCACTGGGACAGTGGACAAGTGTGAAACAACATGGAATGAGACAATGGACATTTGTTAGACAACATTGACTGAGACAGTGGACAAGTCTGAGTCAATGGGGTTCGACACAGTGGACCTGTCTGAGACCATAGGGACTGAGACAGTTGACATGTCTTCGCCAGTGGACAAGTTCTGTCTGAAATGACAGTGACTGAGAGAGTGGACACATCTGAGACAACAGGTACTGAGAGAGTGGACCTATCTGAGACAATAGGGAATGAGAGAGTGGACATGACTGAGACAACAGGGACTGACACAGTGGATATGTCTGAAACAACAACAGGGACTGAGACAGTGGACAAGGCTGAGGCAACATCGACTGAGACATGTCTGATACAACTGCGAATAAGAGCATGTTCATGTCTGATACAATGGGGACTGAGACTGTCTGAAAACAACAGGGACTGAGACAGTAGATATATCTGAGACAACAGGGACTGTGACAGTGAACATGTCAGACAACAGGGACTGAGACATTGGAAATGACTGATGCAACTGCAATTAAGAGTGTGTTCATGTCTGAGACAACAGGGACTGTGACAATCGACATGTTTGAAAACAAAGGGACTGAGATAGTAGATACATCTGAGACAATAGGGATTGAGACAGTGGACATGTCTGAGAGAACAGGGACTGAGACATTGGACATGTCTGAGACAACATCGACTAAGACAGTGGACATGTCTGAGACAACATCGACTGAGACAGTGGACATGTCTTAGACCACCGTGACTCAGAACTAGTACATGTCTGAGACAGCAGGGAATTACATATTGTACATGCTTGAGACAACAGGGACTGGGAAAGTGGACACTTCTGAGTCAAGAGGGCTCTAGACATTGGACCTTGCTGAGACAATAGAGACTGAAACAGTTGACATGTCTTCACCAGTGGACAAGTCCTGTCTGAGATGACAGTGACTGTTACAGTGGACACATCTGAGACAAAAGGGACTGAGACAGTGAACACATCTGAGACAACCAGGACAGAGAGAGTGGACATATTGGAGACTATAGGGACTGAGAGAGTAGACATGTCTGAGACAACAGGGACTGACACAGTGGATATGTCTGAAACAACAGGGCCTGAGACAGTGGACAAATTTGAGACAACAGGGACTAAGATAGTGGACATGTCTGATATAACTGTGACTAAGAGCGAATTCATGTCTGGGACAACGGGGACTGAGGCAGTGGACACGTCTGAAACTACAGGGACTGACACACTGGATATGTCTGAACCAACAGGGACTGAGACAGTAGATATATCTGAAACAATAAGGAATGAGACTCTGGAAATGTCTGACACAACAGGGACATCTGACAGTGGACATGTCTGAGACAACAGGGACTGATACAGAGGACTAGTTTGAGACAACAGGGACTGAGACTGTGGACATGTCTGAGACAACACATGTATCTGAGAAAACAGGGTCTCAGACTAAAGACCCCTGTGAGACAACAGGGAATGAGACAGTGGACATATATGAAACAACTGCGACTGAGACAGTTGTCATGTCTGAGACAGCAAGGTTCTAGACAGTGGACCTGTCTGAGACAATTAGACTGAGACAGTTGTCATGTCTTCGACAGTGGACAAGTCCTGTCTGAGATGAGAGTGAATGAGAGAGTCGACACATCTGAGACAACAGGGACTGAGACAGTGAACACATCTGAGACAACCAGGAGTGAGACAGTGGACAAGTCTGAGAAAAAAGGGACTGATACAGTGTACCTGTCT
Source organism: Rhizomys pruinosus (assembly GCA_009823505.1). Classification (NCBI taxonomy): domain Eukaryota; kingdom Metazoa; phylum Chordata; class Mammalia; order Rodentia; family Spalacidae; genus Rhizomys; species Rhizomys pruinosus. The sequence continues at coordinate 1,962,169 of VZQC01007398.1, read as the reverse complement.
GATACAACTGCAACTAAGAGCATGTTCATGTCTGAGACAACGGGGACTGTGACAGTGGACATATCTGAGACAACAGGGACTGAGACAGTGGACATGTCTGAGACAACAGGGACTGACACAGTGGATGTGCCTGAAAAAACAGGGACTGAGACTGTGGACACGTCTGGGAGACAACAGGGACTGAGACAGTGGACATGTCTGAAACGACTGAGACTAAGATCGTGTACATGCCTGAGACAATGAGGACTGAGATGGTCGACATATCTGAGAGAACAGTGACATAGACATTGGACTTGTCTGAGACAACAGGGACTGACACAGTTGATATGTCTGAAACAACAAGGACTGAGACAATGGACATGTCTGATGCAACTATGACTAGAAGCGTGTTCATTTCTGAGACGACAGAGATTGAGAGAGGTGACATTTCTGAAACAACAGGGACTGAGATAGTAGATATATCTGAAAGAGCAGGGACTGAGACTGTGGAAATGTCTGAGACAACAGGGACTGATACAGTGGACGTGTCTGAGACAACAGAAACTGATACAGTGGACATGTCTGATACAACAACTGTGACTAAGAGCATGTTCATGTCTGAGACAATGGTGACTGAGACAGTAGAAATATCTGAGACAACAGGGATTGAGACAGTGGACATGTCTTGGACAACAGCGAATGACACGGTGGATATGTCTGAAACAACAGGGACTGAGACATTGGACATGTCTGAGACAACACACATATCTGAGACAAAAGGGTCTGAGACCATGGACATGTCTGAGAAAACAGGGACTGAGACAGTGGACATGTGTGAAACAACTGGGACTGAGACAGTGGTCTTGTCTGAGACAACAGGGACTGAGACAGCAGACACGTCTGAGACTACAGGGACTGAGACAGTGGACATGTCTGAGACAACACACATATCTGAGACAACAGGGTCTGAGATCATGAACATTTCTGAGACAACAGGGACTGAGGGATTGGACACGTCTGAGACAACAGGATTCGAGATAGTGGACATGTCTGAGATAGCAGATACTTTGACAATTGAAATGTCTCAGACAGTGGACATGTTGACTTACACACACACACACACACACACTCACACACACACACACACTGAGGAACTCGGTATATCAGGGGGAACACAAACTTTCTACTTTGGACTGACCAGAGTCACTTGTGTGTCCCCATGGGGAAATGGCAAGATATTATGGGCTAGAGGGTGCACCCTGCATCTCCAGAAGTTTCCAAACACTGGATTCCTAGGTCTTCTGGGGCCTGAGCCTCCAGAAGCACACAAGCTGCAAAGCAATATCCTGCTCAGTCAAGTCTTTCAAGACAATTGAGGTGTTTCAGATGGACACTGGCCTGTCATTGTTTTTAACCAAGATTCTGAGTTCTTTTTGGACTGATGTTCTAAGGTGAGGTCACTTCCTGGTGTCCTCTGACCCTAGCCTCTTCCTCACTGAGACAACAGGGACTGAGACAATGGACATGTCTGAGACAACAGGGACTGAGACAGTGGACATGTCTGATAGAACTGCAATTAAGAGAGAGTTCATGTCGAAACAATGGAGGCTGAGACAGGATACATGCCTAAATCGACAGGGATTGTGACAGCAGATATACCTAAAACAACAGGGACTGAGACAGTGCATATGTGTGAGACAACAAGCACTGAGACCGTGGACATGTCTGAGAAAAGAGGGACTGAGGAGGTGGACATGTCTGAGACAACAGGGACTGAGACCTTGGACCTGTCGGAGACAACAGGGAATCAGACATTGGAAATATCTGAGACAGCAGGGACTCAGACACTGGACACATCTGAGAAGACTGGGACTGAGACTTTGGACATGTCTGAGAGAACAGGAACTGAGACTTTGGAAATGTCTGAGACAACAGGGACTGAGACAATGGACATGTGTGAAACAACAGGTAATGAGACCGTGGACATGTCTGAGACAATAGGGACTTACATAGTGGACATGTCTGAGACAACAGGGACTGACATAGTGGATATGTCTGAGACAACACTGACTGAGACAGTGGACATGTCTGTGATAAAAGGGACTTCGACATTGGACATGTCTGAGACAACAGGGACTGAAACAGGGGACATGGCTGAGAAAACAGAGACTGAGACAGTGGACAATTGTGAAACAACAGGGAAAGAGTCAGTGGACATGTCTGAGACAAAAGGGACTGAGTCAGTGGACACGTCTGAGTCAACAGGGTTTCAGACCATTGACATGTCTGAGACAACAGGGACTGGGACAGTGGACATGGCTGACAAAACAGGCACTGAGATATTGGACAAGTGTGAAACAACAGGGAATGAGCCAATGGACATGTCTGAGGAAACAATGACTGAGACCGTTTACAAGACTGAGTCAACAGTTTGCTAAACTGTGGACCTGTCTGAGACAATAGAGGCTGAGACAGTTGACATGTCTTAGCAAGTGGACAAGTCCTGTCTGAGATGACAGCGACTAAGAGAGTGGACAGATCTGAGACAAGAGGTACTGAGACAGTGGACACATCTGAGACAACAGGGACTGAGACAGAGGACATGTCTGAGAACACAGGGACTGTCACCGTGGATATGTCTGAAACAACTGTGACTAAGAGCGTGTTGATATCTGAGACAAAGGAGACTGAGACAGGCGACATTTCTGAAACAACAGGGACTGAGACAGTAGATATATCTGAAAAAACAGGGACTCAGACTGTGGACATGACTGAGACAACAGGGCATGAGAGAGTGTACATGTGTGAGACAACAGGGACTTAGACAGTGGACATGTCTGATACAAGTGCGACTAAGAGCGTGTTCATGTCTGAGACAACAGGGAATGAGACAGGTGACATTTCTGAAACAACAGGGACTGAGACAGTAGATATATCTGAAACAACATTATAGAGATTGTGGACATGTCTGAGACAATGGGGAGTGAGACAGTGAACATATCTTAGACAACAGTCTCAGATATGTCCACTGTATGAGAAAAGAGGGACCGAGACAGAGGACATGTATGAGAAAACAGGGAATCAGAGATTGGAAATGTCTGACACTTCATAGACTCAGATACTGGATATATGTGAGACAACCGGGACTGAGACTTTGGACATGTCTGAGACAACAGGGACTGATACAGTGGACCTGTCTGAGACAACAGGGAATGACACTGTGGACATGTGTGAGACAACACACATATCTGAGAAAACAGGGTCTGAGTCCAAAGACCTGTTTGAGACAACAGGGAATAAGACTGTAGACATGTCTGAGACAACACACATATCTGAGAAAACAGGGTCTGAGTCCAAAGACCTGTCTGAGACAAGAGGGAAAGAGAAAGTGAACATGTATGAAACAACTGCGACTGAGACAGTTGTCTTGTCTGAGAAAACAGGGTTCTAGACAGTGGACCTGTCTGAGACAATAGAGACTCAGTCAGTTGACATGTCTTTGCCAGTGGACAAGTCCTGTCTGAGATGAGAGTGACTGAGAGATTCGACACATCTGAGACAACAGGGACTGAGACAGTGGACACATCTGAGACAACCAGGACTGAGACAGTGGACAAGTCTGAGAAAACAGGGACTGAGACCATGGACATGTCTGATACAACTGCGACTAAGAGCGTGTTCATGCCTGAGACAACGGGGACTGAGACAGTGGACATATCTGAGAAAAGAGGGACTGAGACAGTGGACATGTCTGAGACAACAGGAACTGACACAGTGGATATGTCTGAAACAACAGGGACTGAGACAGTGGACACGTCTGAGACAATAGGGACTGTGAGAGTGGACATGTCTGATACAACTGTGACTAAGAGCGTGTTCATGTCTGAGACAACTTGGGCTGAGACAGTGGACATTTCTGAGCGAACAGGGACTGACACAATGGACTTGTCTGAGACAACAGGGACTGACACAGTGGATATGTCTGAAACAACAAGGACTGAGACAGTGGACATGTCTGATGCAACTGCGACTAAGAACGTGTTCATTTCTGAGACAACGGGGATTGAGACAGGTGATATTACTGAAACAACAGGGACTGAGACAGTAGATATATCTGAAAAAACAGGGACTGAGACTGTGGACATGTCTTAGACAATGGGGACTGTGAGAGTGGACATGTCTGGGACAACAGGGACTGATACAGTGGACATGTCTGAGACAACAGGGATTGAGACAGTGGACATGTCTGAGACAACAGGGAATCAGACATTGGAAATGTCTGAGACTTCAGGGACTAAGACACTGGACACATCTGTTCCAATTGGCACTGAGACTTTGGACATGTCTGAGACAACAGGGACTGAGACATTGGAAATGCCTGAGACAACAGGGACTGAGACAGTGGACATGTCTGAAACAACAGGTACTGAGACCGTGGACCTGTCTGAGACAACAGGGACTGACACAGTGGACATGTCTGAGACAACGGGAACTGAGACCTTATACATGTCTTACATAACAGGGACTGAGACAGTGGACTTCTCTAAGACAACAGGGACTGACATAGTGGATATGTCTGAGACAACACTGACTGAGACAGTAGACATGTCAGAGATAAGAGGGACTTAGACATTGGACATGTCTGAGACAACAGGGAGTGAGACAGTGGACAAGTGTGAAAAAACAGGGAATGAGTCAATGGACATGTCTGAGACAAAAGGGACTGAGTCAGTGGACACGTTTGAGTCAACAGGGTCTGAGACCATGGACATGTCTGAGACAACAGGGACTGAGACAGTGGACATGGCTTAGACAACAGGCACTGAGACATTGGACAAGTGTGAAACAACAGGGAATGTTACAATGGACATGTCAGAGAAAACAAGGACTGAGACAGTGGGCAAATCTGAGTCAACAGGGTTCTAGACAGTGGACCTGGCTGATACAATAGACTCTGAAACAATTGACATGTCTTAGCAATTGGATAAGTCCTGTCTGAGATGACAGTGACTAAGACAGTGGACATATCTGAGACAACGGGACTGAGACAGTGGATGTTGCTGTGATGAAACACCATGACCAAGGAACTTATAAAAGGAAGAGTTTAACTGAGTTTACAATGGATGGTTCCAGGGAATTAGAGTCCATTGTGGCAGGAGGCATGGCAGCTGGGGCTGAAGCAGCACACTGAGGGGCACATCTCGCAAAGACCACAGGAAGCCAAAAGAGAGTGGCTGGAGACCACCAGGCTTGTTAAACTCACTAAGCCTGCCCCAGTGACATACCTCCCCCAGCATGGCCACACCTTCTAAGACCTCCAGAAACAGCGCCACCAACTGGAGACAAATGTGTGAATAATTACTGCCTATGAGGGACACTCATTCAAACCACCACAGTGGACTTGTCTGAGACCACAGGGACTGACACAGTGGATATGTCTGAAACAACTGCGACTAAGAGCGTGTTGATAACTGAGACAACGGGGACTGAGACAGGTGACATTTCCAAAACAACAGGGACTGAGACAGTAGATATATCTGAAACAACAGGGACTGAGACTGTGGACATGTCTGAGACAACAGGGACTGAGACAGTGGACATGTGTGAGACAACAGGGACTGAGACAGTGGACATATCTGATACAACTGCAACTAAGAGCGTGTTCATATCTCAGACAACAGGGACTGAGACAGGTGACATTTCTGAAACAACAGGGACTTACACAGTAGATATATCTGAAACAACATGATAGAGACTGTGCACATGTCTGAGACAACAGGGACTGAGACACTGGACATGTCTGAAAAATCAGGGACAGAGACAGTGGCGATAACTGAAACAACAGGGACTGAGACAGTGGACATGTCTGAGACAACAGGGAACATCAGACATTGTAAATGTCTGAGACTTCAGGGACTAAGACACAGGACATATCTGAGAAAAATGGGACTGAGACTTTGGACTTGTATGAGACAACAGGGACTGAGACATTAGAAATGCCTGAGACAACAGGGACTGACACAGTGAACATGTCTGAGACAATGGGAACTGAGACCTTGTACATGTCTTACATAACAGGGACTGAAAGAGTGGACCTGTCTGAGACAACAGGGACTGACATAGTGGATATGTCTGAGACAGCACTGACTGAGACAGTGGACATGTCTGAGATAAAAGGGACTTAGATGTTGGACATGTCTGAGACAACAAGGACTGAGACAGGGAACATGACTGAGAAAACAGGGACTGTGACAGTGGACAAGTGTGAAACAACAGGGAATGTGTCAGTGGACATGTCTGAGACAAAAGAGACTGAGTCAGTGGACACGTCTGAGTCACCAGGGTTTGAGATCATGGACATGTCTGAGACAACAGGGACTGAGACAGTGGACATGGCTGAGACAACAGGCACTGAGACATTGGACAAGTGTGAAAGAACAGGGAATGATACAATGGACATATCTGAGAAAACAAGGACTGAGGCAATGGACAAGTCTGAGTCAACAGGATTCTAGACAGTAGACCTGTCTGAGGCAATATAGGCTGAGACAGTTGACATATCTTAGCAAGTGGACAAGTCCTGTCTGAGATGACAGTGACTAAGACAGTGGACGCATCTGAGACAACATGTACTGACACAGTGGACACATCTGAGACAACAGGGACTGAGACAGTGGACATTTCTGAGACCACAGGGAGTTACACAGTGGATATGTCTGAAACAACTGTGACTAAGAGCGTGTTGATATCTGAGACAACAGGGACTAAGACAGGCGACATTTCTGAAACAACAGGGACTGAGACAGTAGATATATCTGAAACAACAGGACTGAGACTGTGGACATGTCTGACACAATAGGAACTGAGATAGTGGACATGTGTGTGACAACAGGGACTGAGACAGTGGACATGTCTGACACAATTGCAACTAAGAGCGTGTTCATGTCTGAGACAACGGGGACTGAGACAGGTGACATTTCTGAAACAACAGGGACTGAGACAGTAGATATATCTGAAACAACATGATACAGACTGTGGACATGTCTGAGACAACAGGGACTGAGACACTGGACATGTCTGAGACAACAGGGAACATAAGACATTGTAAATGTCTGAGACTTCAAGGACTGAGACACTGGACATATCTGAGAAAAACGGGACTGAAACTTTGGACTTGTATGAGACAACAGGGACTGAGACATTGGAAATGCCTGAGACAACAGGAAGTGACACATGAACATGTCTGAGGCAACGGGAACTGAGACCTTGTACATGTCTTACATAACAGGGACCTGTCTGAGACAACAGGGACTGACATAGTGGATATGTCTGAGACAACACTGACTGAGACAGTGGACACGTCTGAGATAAAAGCCACTTAGATGTTGGACATGTCTGAGACAACAGGGACTGAGACAGGGAACATGGCTGAGAAAACAGGGACTGTGACAGTGGACAAGTCTGAAACAACAGGGAATGTGTCAGTGGACATGTCTGAGACAGAAGGGACTGAGTCAGTGGACACATATGAGTCAACAAGGTCTGAGATCATGGACATATCTGAGACAACAGGGACTGAGACAATGGACATGGCTGAGACAACAGGCACTGAGACATTGGACAAGTGTGAAAGAACAGGGAATGATACAATGGACATGTCTGAGAAAACAAGGACTGAGACAGTGGACCAGTCTGAGTCAACAGGGTTTTAGACAGTGGACCTGTCTGAGACAATAGAGGCTGAGACCGTTGACATGTCTTAGCAAGTGGACAAGTCCTGTCTGAGATGACAGCGACTAAGACAGTGGACACATCTGAGACAAGTGGTACTGAGACAGTGGACACATCTGAGACAACAGGGACTGAAGAGTGGACATGTCTGAAATAACTGTGACTAAGAGCGTGTTCATGTCTGAGGCAACGGGAATTGAAACAGTGGACATATCTGAGCCAAGAGGGACCGAGACATTGGACTTGTCTGAAACAACAGGGACTGACACAGTGGATATGTCTGAAACAACTGGGACAGAGACAGTGGACAAGTCTGGGACAACAGGGACTGAGACAGTGGACATGTCAGATAGAACTGCGAATAAGAGTGTGTTCAATTCTGAGACAACGGGGACTGAGACAGGTGATATTTCTGAAACAACAGGGACTGAGATAGTAGATATATCTGACACCACAGGGACTGAGACTGTGAACATGTCTTAGACAATGGGGACTGAGACAGTGGACATGTCTGGGACAACAGGGACTGAGACATTGGACATGTCTGAGACAACAGGGAATCAGATATTGGAAATACCTGAGACTTCAAGGACTCAGACACTGGACATATCTGAGACAACCAGGACAGAGACATTGGAAATGCCTGAGACAACAGGGACTGAGACAGTGGACATGTCTTAGACAAAATTTACTGAGACAGTGGACATGTGTGAGACAACAGGGATTGACACAGTGGACATGTCTGAGACAACGGGTACTGAGACCTTGTACAGGTCTGAGATAACAGGGATTGAGACAGTGGACCTGTCTGAGACAACAGGGACTGTGATAGTGGAGATGTCTGAAACCACACTGACTTAGACAGTGGAAATGTCTGAGATAACAGGGACTGAGACAGTGGACAAGTCTGTGTCAACAGGTTTCAAGACAGTGGACCTGTCTGAGACAATAGAGGCTGAGACAGATGCCATGTCTTAGCCAGTGGACAAGTCATGTCTGAGATCACAGCAACTGAGACAGTGGAGACATTTGAGACAACAGGTATTGAGACAGTGGACACATCTGAGACAACAGGGACTGAGACAGTGGACATGTCTGAGACAACAGGAACTGACACAGTGGAGACATGTCTGATACATATGCGACTAACAGCATGTTCATGTCTGAGACAGCAGGGACTGAGAGAGGCAACATGTCTGAAAACTACAGCGAATGAGACAGTAGATATATCTGAGGCAAAAGGGAATGAGACAGTGGACATATCTGAGACGACAGGGACTGAGACAGTGGACATGTCTGATACAACTTCGGCTAATAGCGTGTTCATGTCTGAGACAGCAGGGAATGAGATATTGTACATGCTTGAGACAAAAGGAACTGAGAAAATGGACACGACTTAATCAACAGGGTTCTAGACAGTGGACCGGTCTGAGACAAAGGAGACTGAGACAGTTGACATGTCTTCATCAGTGGACCAGTCCTGTCTGAGATGACAGCAACTGAGACAGTTGACACATCTGAGACAACAGGAAGTGAGACAGTGGACACATCTGAGACAACCAGGTCTGAGACAGTGGACATGTGTGAGAGAACAGGTACTGAGACCTTGGACATGTCTGAGACAACAGGGAATCAGATATTTGACATGTCTGAGACTGCAATGTCTCAGACACTGGACATATCTGAGACAACTGTGACTGAGACTTTGGACGGGTCTGAGAGAACAGGGACCAAGACAGTGGATATGTATGAGACAAGAGGCACTGAGACAGTGAACATGTGTGAAACAACAGGGAATGAGACAGTGGACGTGTCTGAGAAAACAGTGAATGAGACAGTGGACACATCTGAGTCAACACGGTTCAAGATAGTGGACCAGTCTGAGACAATAGAGACTGAGATAACTGACATATCTTTGCCAGTGGACAAGTCCTGTCTGAGATGACAGCGACTGAGACAGGGGACACATCTGAGACAACAGGGACTGAGACAGTGGACACATTGAGACAGCCAGGATTGAGACAGTGAAAATATCGGAGACAACAGGGACTGAGACAGTGGATATGTCTGATATAACTGCGAATAAGAGCGTGTTCATGTCTGAGACAACATGGACTGAGACAGCCGAAATTCTTAAACAACAGGGACTGAGACAGTAGATATATCAGAAACAACAGGGATTCAGACTGTGGACATGTCTGAGAGAACAGTAACTGAGCCAGTGGACATGTCTGAGACAACAGGCACTGAGACAGTTAACATGTGTGAAACAACAGGGAATATGACAGTGGACATGTCTGAAACAACAGGGACTCAGAGTGAGGACAAGATTGAGTCAACACATGTCGAGACAGTGGACCACTCGGAGACAATAGAGACTGAGACAGTTGAAATATCTTCACCAGTGCACTAGTCCTGTCTGAGGTGACAGCGACTGAGACAGTGGACACATCTGAGACAACAGGGACTGAGAAAGTGGACATGTGTGAGACAACAGGGCTGACACATTGGATATGTCTGAAACAGGGACTGAGGCAGTGGACAAGTCTGAGACAACAGGGACTGAAACGGGACATTGCTGATAAAACTGTGACTAAGAGCATGTTCATGTGTGAGACAATGATGACTGAGACAGTGGACATATCTGGGACAACAGCGAATGAGACAGTGGACATGTCTGAGACAACAGAGACTGACACAGTGGATATGTCTGAAACAACATTGACTGAGACTGTGGACAAGTCTGAGACAACAGGGACTGAGACAATGGGCATGTCTGATACAACTGTGACTAAGAGCGTGTTCATGTCTATGACAACGGGGACTGAGACAGTGGACAGATCTGAGCCAACAGGGACTGAGACAGTAGATATATATGAAACAACATGATAGAGGCTGTGGAAATGTATGAGACAACAGAGACTGAGACACTGGACGTGTCTGAGACAACAGGGACTGAGAGAGTGGCCATATCTGAAACAACAGGGACTGAGACAGTGGACATGTCTGAGACAAAACACATATCTGTGACAACAGGGTTTGAGACCATGGACATGTCTGACACAACAGGTACTGAGACGGTTTGCATATGTGAAACAACTGGAATTGAGACAGTGGTCATGTCTGAGACAACAGGGACTGAGACAGTGGACATGTTGGAGACAACAGGGACTAAGACATTGGACATGTCTGAGAAAACACACATATCTGAGACAAAAGGGTCTGAGACCATGGACATGTCTGAGAAAACAGGGAATGAGACAGGGGACATGTGTGAAACAACTGGGACTGAGACAGTGGTCTTGTCTGAGACAACAGGGACTGAGACACTGGACATGTCTGAGACAACACACATATCTGAGACAACAAGGTCTGAGGTCATGAACATTTCTGAGACAACAGGGACTGAGACAGTGGACACGTCTGAGACAACAGGTTTCGAGATAGTGGACATGTCTGAGACAGCAGATACTTTCACAATTGACATGTCTGAGACAGTGGACATGTTGACTTTCTCACACATACACACACACACACGCACACACACACTGATGAACTCGGTATATCAGGGGGATCACAAACTTTCTACTTTGGACTAACCAGTGTCACTTGTGTGTCCCCATGGGAAATGATAAGATATGATGGGCTAGAGGGCGCACCCTGCATCTCCAGAAGTTTCCAAACACTGGATTCCTGGGTCTCCTGGGACCTGAGCCTCCAGAAGGCAGCAAGCTACAAAGCAAGATCCTGCTCAGTCCAGTCTTTCAAGACAAGTGAGGTGTTTCAGGTTGACACTGGTCTGTAGTTGTTTTTAACCAGGATTCGGAGTTCTTTTTGGACTGATGTCATAAAGGTGAGGTCACTTCCTGGTGTCCTCTGACCCTAGCCTCTTCCTCACTGAGACAACAGGGACTGAGACAGTGGACATGTCTGAGACAACAGGGACTGACCCATTGGATATGTCTAACACAACCGGGACTGAGACATTGGATATGTCTGAGACAACAGGGACTGAGACAGTGGACATGGCTGAGACAACAGGCACTGAGACATTGGACAAGTGTGAAACAACAGGGAATGAGCCAATGAACATGTCTAAGAAAACAATGACTGAGACAGTGGACAAGACTGAGTCAACGGTTTTCTAGACAGTGGACCTGTCTGAGACTATAGAGGCTGAGACAGTTGACATGTCTTAGCAAGTGGAAAAGTCCTCTCTGAAATGACATTGACTAAGACCGTGGACAGATCTGAGACAACAGTTACTTAGACAGTGGACACATCTGAGACAACCGGGACTGAGACAGTGGACATGTCTGAGACCACAGAGACTGACACAGTGGATATGTCTGAAGCAACTGCGACTAGGAGTGTGTTGATATCTGAGACAAAGGGACTGAGACAGGCGACAGTTCTGAAAAAACAGGGACTGAGACAGTAGATATATCTGAAACAACATGAAAGAGACTGTGGACATGTCTGAGACAATGGGGAGTGAGACAGTGGACATATCTGAGACAACAGGAATGGATACAGTGGACATGTCTGAGAAAAGAGGGACTGAGACAGAGGACATATCTGAGAAAACAGAGAATCAGTGATTGGAAATATCTGAGAATTCATAGTCTCAGACACTGGATATATCTGAGACAACTGGGAATGAGACTTTGGACATGTCTGAGACAACAGGGACTGAGACATTGGAAATGCCTGAGACAACAGGGACTGAGACATTGGACATGTCTGAGACAACAGGGACTGAGACAGTGGACATGTCTGAGACAACAGGGACTGAGACAGTGGACATGTCTGAGACAACAGGGACTGAGACAGTGGACATGTCTGAGACAACAGGGACTGAGACAGTGGACATGTCTGAGACAACAGGGACTGAGACAGTGGACATGTCTGAGACAACAGGGACTGAGACAGTGGACATGTCTGAGACAACAGGGACTGAGACAGTGGACATGTCTGAGACAACAGGGACTGAGACAGTGGACATGTCTGAGACAACAGGGACTGAGACAGTGGACATGTCTGAGACAACAGGGACTGAGACAGTGGACATGTCTGAGACAACAGGGACTGAGACAGTGGACATGTCTGAGACAACAGGGACTGAGACAGTGGACATGTCTGAGACAACAGGGACTGAGACAGTGGACATGTCTGAGACAACAGGGACTGAGACAGTGGACATGTCTGAGACAACAGGGACTGAGACAGTGGACATGTCTGAGACAACAGGGACTGAGACAGTGGACATGTCTGAGACAACAGGGACTGAGACAGTGGACATGTCTGAGACAACAGGGACTGAGACAGTGGACATGTCTGAGACAACAGGGACTGAGACAGTGGACATGTCTGAGACAACAGGGACTGAGACAGTGGACATGTCTGAGACAACAGGGACTGAGACAGTGGACATGTCTGAGACAACAGGGACTGAGACAGTGGACATGTCTGAGACAACAGGGACTGAGACAGTGGACATGTCTGAGACAACAGGGACTGAGACAGTGGACATGTCTGAGACAACAGGGACTGAGACAGTGGACATGTCTGAGACAACAGGGACTGAGACAGTGGACATGTCTGAGACAACAGGGACTGAGACAGTGGACATGTCTGAGACAACAGGGACTGAGACAGTGGACATGTCTGAGACAACAGGGACTGAGACAGTGGACATGTCTGAGACAACAGGGACTGAGACAGTGGACATGTCTGAGACAACAGGGACTGAGACAGTGGACATGTCTGAGACAACAGGGACTGAGACAGTGGACATGTCTGAGACAACAGGGACTGAGACAGTGGACATGTCTGAGACAACAGGGACTGAGACAGTGGACATGTCTGAGACAACAGGGACTGAGACAGTGGACATGTCTGAGACAACAGGGACTGAGACAGTGGACATGTCTGAGACAACAGGGACTGAGACAGTGGACATGTCTGAGACAACAGGCACTGAGACAGTGAGCATATGTGAAATAACAGGGAATGAGACAGTGGAGAAGTCTGAGACAACAGGGACTGAGACAGTGGACATGTCTGAGACAATGGGGACTGAGACCTTGGACATGTCTGAGACAACAGGGAATAAGACATTGGAAATATCTGAGACTGCAGGGACTCAGAAATTGGACATATCTGAAAAAACCATTACTGAGACTTTGGACATGTCTGAGACAACAGGGACTGACACCTTGGACATGTATGAGACAACAGGGAATCAGACATTGGAAATGTCTGAGATGCAGGGACTCAGACACTGGACATATCTGAGAAAACCACTACCGAGACTTTGGACATGTCTGAGACAACAGGGACTGAGACACTGGAAATGCCTGAGACAACAGGGACTGAGAGAGTGGACATGATTGAGACAACAGGTACTGAGACCATGGACATGTCTGGGAGAACAGGAACTGAAACTGTGGACATGTCTGAGACAACGGGAACTGAGACCTTGTACATGTCTGAGATAACAGGGACTGAGACAGTTGACATGTCTGACACAACAGGGACTGAGACAGTGGACATGTCTGAGACAACAGGTACTGAGACAGTTGATATATCTGAACCAACAGGGACTGAGACATTAGACACATCTGAGACCACCACAACTGAGACAGTGGACAAGTCTGAGACAACAGGGACTGAGACAGTCGACATGTCTGAGACAACTGCGACTAAGAGCATGTTCATGTCTGAGACAATGGGGACAGATACAGGGGACATTTCTGAAACAACAGGGACTGAGACAGTAGATGTATCTGAAACAACAGGGACTGAGTCTGTGGACGTCTTAGACAAGGGGGACTGAGACAGTGAACATATCTGAGACAACAGGGACAGATACAGTGGACATGTCTGAGACAACAGGGACTGAGACAGTGGACATGTCTGAGAAAACAGGGAATCAGACATTGGAAATATCTGAGACTTCAGAGACTGAGACAATGGACATATCTGAGACAACCGGGACTGAGACTTTGGACATGTCTGAGACAACAGAGACCGAGATATTGGAAATGCCTGAGACAACAGGGACTGAGAGAGTGGACATGTCTGAGACAACAGGTACTGAGACCATGAACATGTCTGAGTGAACAAGGACTGAAACTGGACATGTCTGAGACAATGGGAACTGAGACCTTGTACATGTCTGAGATAACAGGGACTGAGACAGTGGACATGTGTGAAACAACTGGGATTGAGACAGTGGTCATGTCTGAGACAACAGGGATTGAAACAGTGAACACATGTGAGACAACCAGGACAGAGACAGTGTACATTTCTGAGACCACAGGGACTGACACAGTGGATATATCTGAAACAACAGTGACTAAGAAAGTGGACATGCCTGAGACCACAGGGACTGACACAGTGGATATATCTAAAACAACAGGGACTGAGACAGTGGACATGTCTGAGACAACAGGGACTGAGAGAGTTTACATGTCTGACACAACAGGAACTGAGACAGTTGACATGTCTGAAACAACAGCGACTGAGACAGTGGACATGTCTGAGACAACACACATATCTGAGCCAACAGGGTCTGAGACCATGGCCATGTCTGAGAAAACATGGACTGACAACGTGGACATGTGTGAAACAACTGGGACTGAGACAGTGGTCATGTCGGAGACAACAGGGACTGAGACAGTAAACACATCTGAGACAAACAGGACAGAGACAGTGTACATGTCTGAAACCACAGGGACTGACACAGTGGATATATCTGAAACAACAGGGACTGAGACAGTGGACATCTCTGAGACAACAGGGACTGAGACAGTTTACATGTCTGACACAACAGGGACTGAGACAGTGGATGTCTGAGACAACACACATATCTGAGACAACAGGGTCTGAGACCATGGCCCTGTCTGAGAAAACATGGACTGACAAAGTGGACGTGTGTGAAACAACTGGGACTGAGACAGTGGTCATGTCTGAGACAACAGCGACTGAGACAGTAAACACGTCAGAAGCAACAGGGTCTGAGACAGTGGACATGTTTGAGAAAACAGGGACTGAGACCTTGGACATATCTGAGACAACAGGGAATCAGACATTGTAAATGTCTGAGACTTCATGGAATCAGATACTGGACATATCTGAGACAACCGGGACTGAGACTTTGGTCATGTCTGAAACAACAGTGACTGCGACATTGGAAATGCTGGAGACAACAGGGACTGAGACAGTGGACATGCCTGAGACAACAGGTACTAAGACCATGGACATGTCTGAGACAACAGGGTCTGATACAGTGATCATGTCTGAGACAATGGGAATTGAGACCTTGTACATGTCTGAGATAACAGGGACTGTGACAGTGGACATGTCTGAGACAACAGGGACTGAGATAGTGCATATGTCTGAGACAACACTGACTGAGATAGTGTACATTTCTGAGATAACAGGGACTTAGACATTGGATATGTCTGAGACAACAGGGACTGAGACACAGGACATAGCTGAGACAAGAGGAACTGAGACATTAGACAAGTGTGAAACAACAGAGAATGAGACAGTGGACATGTCTGAGACAAAAGGGACTGAGACAGTGGACATGTCTGAGTCAACAGGGTTTGAGACCATGGACATGTCTGAGAGAACAGGTACTGAGACAGTGGACATGTCTGAGACAACAGACACTGATACAGTGAGCATGTGTGAAAGAACAGGGAATGAGTCAGTGGACATGTCTGAAACAACAGGGATTGGGACAGTAGACACGACTGAGTCAACACAATTCGAGACAGTGGACCACTCTGAGACAATAGAGACTGATACAGTGGACTTGTCTTTGCCAGTGGACAAGTCCCGTCTGAGGTGACAGGGACAGAAACAGTGGACACATCTGAAACAACCAGGACTGAGACAGTGGACAAATCTTAGACAACAGGTACTGAGACAGTGGACATGTCTGAGACCACAGGGACTGACACAGTGGATATGTCTGAAACAACAGGGACTGAGACAGTGGACATGTCTGAGGCAACAGGGACTGAGACAGTGGATATTTCTGATACAACTGCAACTAAGAGTGTGCTCATGTCTGAGACAACGGGGACTGTGACAGGTGACATGTCTGAAAACAACAGGGACTGAGACAGTAGATATATCTGAGAGAACAGAGACTGAGATAGTGGACATGTCTGAGTTAACAGGGACTGAGACAGTGGACATGTCTGAGACCACAGGGATTCAGAACTTATACATGTTTAAGACAGCAGGGAATGAGATATTGGATATGCTTGAGACAACCGGGTCTGAGACAGTGGACACTTCTGAGTCAACAGAGTTAGATACATTGTCCTGTCTGAGACAATAGAGACTGAGACAGTTGACATGTCTTTGCCACTGGACAAGTCCTGTCCAAGATGATAGCAATGGAGACAGTGGACACCTCTGAGAAATCAGGGACTGAGACAGTGGACACATCTGAGACAACCAGGACTGAGACAATGGACATGACTGAGACAACAGGGAATGATACAGTGGACATCTCTGAGACAACACACATAGATGAGAAAACAGGGACTGAGTCCATCGATATGTCTGAGACAACAGGGAATGAGACAATGAACATGTGTGAAACAACTGACTGAGACAGTGGTCATGTCTGAGACAACATGGTTCTAGACAGTGGTCCTGTTTGAGACAATAGACACTGAGACAGTTGACATATCTTCGCCAGTGGACAAGTCCTGTCAGATATGACAGTGACTGAGACAGAGGACACATCTGAGACAACAGGGACTGAGACAGTGGACACATCTGAGACAACCAGGACTGAGAGAGTGGACATATCTGAGACAACAGAGACAGAGACAGTGGACATGTGTGAGACAACAGGGTCTGACACAGTCAATATGTTTGAGACAACTGGGACTGAGACTTTGGACATGTCTGAGACAACAGGGACTGAGAGAGTGGAGATGTCTGATACAAATGGGACTGAGACAGGTTACATGTCTGAAAAAACAGGGACTGAGACAGTAGATATATCTGAGACAACAGAGACTGAGACTGGACATGTCTGAGACAACAGAGACTGAAACAGTGGACATGTCTGAAACAACAGGGACTGAGACAGTGGACATATATGAAACAAAAGGACTGAGACAGTGGACGCATCTGAGACAACCAGGATTCAGACAGTGGACAAGTCTGAGACAACAGGGACTTAGACATTGGACATGTCTGAGACAACAGGAACTGAGACAGGGGACATGGCTGAGACAACAGGGACTGAGACCGTGGACATGTCAGAGAGAAAGGGACTGAAACTGTGGACATGCCTGAGACAATGGGAACTAAGAACTTGTACATGTCTGAGATAACAGGGACTGAGACAGTGGACATGTGTGAAACAACTGGGATTGAGACAGTGGTCATGTCTGAGACAACAGGGACTGAGACAGTGGACACATCTGAGACAACCAGGACAGAGACAGTGGACATGTCTGAAACAACAGGGTCTGAGACAGTGAACATTCTGAAACAACAGGGTCTGAGACAGTGGACATTCTGACACAACAGGTATTGAGACAGTGGACATATCAGAAACAACAGGGACTGAGATAGTGGACATATCTGAGAGAACACACATATCTGAGAAAACAGGGTCTGAGACCATCAACAGGGAATGAGACAGTGGACATGTGTGAAAAAACTGCATCTGAGACAGTAGTCATGTCTGAGACAACAGGGTTCTAGACAGTGGACATGTCTGAGATAAGGGAGACTGAGACTGTTGACATGTCTTCGCCAGTGGACAAGTCCTGTCTGAGATGACAGCGACTGAGACAGTGGACATATCTGAGACAACAGGGACTGAGACAGTGGACATGTCTGAAACAACAGGGACTGAGACAGTGGACATGTCTGAGACAACAAACATATCTGAGTCAACAGGGTCTGAGACCATGGACATATCTGAGAAAACAGGGACTGAGAAAGTGGACATGTGTGAAACAACTGGGACTGAGACAGTGGTCATGTCTGAGACAACAGGACTGAGACAGTGGACATACCAGAGACAACAGGGTCTCAAACAGTGGATATGTCTGAGACAACAGGGACTGAGACCTTGGACATGTCTGAGACAACAGGGAATCAGACATTGGAAATGTCTGCGAATGCAGGGACTCAGAAACTGAACATATCTCAGAAAACCATAACTGAGACTTTGGACATGTCTGAGACAACAGGGACTGACACCTTGGACATGCATGAGACAACAGGGAATCAGACATTGGAAGTATCTGAGACTGCAGGGACTCAGACACTGGACATATCTGAGAAAACCATTACTGAGATTTTGGACATGTCTGAGACAATAGGTACTGAGACCATGAACATATATGAGACAACAGGGACTTACACAGTGGACAAGTCTGGGACAAGAGGGACTGAGACAGTGGACATGTCTGATACATTTGCAACTAACAGCGTGTTCATGTCTGAGACAATGGTGACTGAGACAGGCGACATTTATGAAAGAACAGGGACTGAGACAGTAGATATATCTGAAACAACAGAGAATGAGACTGGGGAAATGTCTGAGACAACAGGGCCTGAGACAGTGGACACATCTGATACAACAGTGACTAAGAGCGTATTCATGTCTGAGACAACGGGGACTGAGACAGGCTGCATATTTGAAAAAACAGAGACTGAGACAGTGGACATGTCTGAGACAACAGGGACTGAGGCACTGGACATGTCTGAGACAACAGGGACTGAGACAGTTGACACATCTGAAACAACAGTGATTGAGACAGTGGACACATCTGAGACCACCAGTACTGAGACAGTGGACAAGTCTGAGCCAACAGGGACTGAGACATTCAACATGTCTGAGACAACTGTGACTAAGAGCGTGTTCATGTGTGAGACAATGGGGACAGATACAGGGGACACTTCTGAAACAACAGGGACTGAGACTGTACATGTATCTAAAACACAGGGACTGAGAATGTGGACATGTCTTAGACAATGGGGACTGAGACAGTGGACATATCTGAGACAACAGGGACAGATACCGTGGACATGTCTGAGACAACAGGGACTGAGACAGTGGACATGTCTGAGAAAACAGGGAATCAGACATTGGAAATATCTGAGACTTCAGAGACTCAGACACTGGACATATCTGAGACAACCAGGACTTAGACTTTGGACATGTCTGAGACAACAGGGACTGAGACACTGGAAATACCTGAGACAACAGAGACTGAGACAGTGGACATGTCTGAGACAACAGGTACTGAGACCATGGACATGTCTGAGAGAACAGGGACTGAAACTGTAGACATGTCTGAGACAACGGGAACTGAGACCTTGTACATGTCTGACATATCAGAGACTGAGACAGTGGATATGTGTGAAACAACTGGGATTGAGACAGTAGTCATGTCTGAGACAACAGGGACTGCGACAGTGGACACATCTGAGACAACAGGGACAGAGACAGTGGACATGTCTGAGACCACAGGGACTGACATAGTGGATAAATCTCAAACAACAGGGATTGAGACAGTGGACATATCTGAGACCACAGGGACTAACACAGTGGATATATCTGAAACAACAGGAACTGAGACAGTGTACATAACTGAGACAATGGGGAATGAGAGAGTTTACATGTCTGACATAACAGGGACTGAGACAGTGGACATGTCTGAAACAACAGGGACTGAGACAGTGGACATGTGTGAGACAACACACATATCTGAGACAACAGAGTCTGAGACCATGGACATGTCTGATAAAACAAGGACTGAGGAAGTGGACATGTGTGAAACAACTGGGACTGAGACATTGGTCATGACTGAGACAACGGGGACAGAGACAGTGGACACGTCGGAAACAACAGGGTCTGAGACACTGGACATGTCTGAGACAACAGGGTCTGAGACCATGGACATATCTGAGACAACAGGGAATCAGACATTGTAAATATCTGAGACTGCAGGGACTCAGACACTGGACAAATCTGAGACAACCGGGACTGAGACTTTGGACGTGTCTGAGACAACAGGGACTGTGACATTGGATATGCCTGACACAACAGTGACTGAGACTGTGGACATGTCTGAGACAACAGGGACTGTGATAGGGGATATTTCTGAGACAACACTGACTGAGACAGTGTACATGTCTGAGATAACAGGGACTTAGACATTGGACATGTCTGAGACAACGGGAACTGAGAACTTGTACATGTCTGAGATAACAGGGACTGAGACAATGGACATGTGTGAAACAGCTGGGATCGAGACAGTTGTCATGTCTGACACAACAGGGACTGAGACAGTAGGTACATCTGAGACAACCAGGACAGAGACAGTAGACATGTCTGAGACAACAGGGTCTGAGACAGTGGACATGTCTGACACAATAGGGACTGAGACAGTGGACATGTCTGAAACAACAGGGACTGAGATAGTGGACAAGTCTGAGAGAACACACATATCTGAGAAAACAGGGTCTGAGACCATCGACAAGGAATGAGACTGTGGACATGTGTAAAAACTCTGAGACAGTGGTCATGTCTGAGACAACAGGGTTCTAGACAGTGGACATGTCTGAGACAATAGAGACTGAGAGTTGACATGTCTGCGCCAGTGGACAAGTCCCATCTGAGATGACAGTGACTGAGACAGTGGTCACATCTGAGACAATCAGGACAGAGACAGTGGACATGTCTGAGACATCAAACATATCTGAGACAACAGGGTCTGAGACCATGGACTTGTGTGAACCCACGGGGACTGAGACAATGGACATGTCTGAGACAACAAACATCTGAGACAAAAGGGTCTGAAACCATGAACATGTCTGAGAAAACAGGGACTGAGAAAGTGGACATGTGTGAAACAACTGGGACTGAGACAGTGGTCATGACTGAGACAACAGGACTGAGACAGTGGACCTGTCGGAGACAACACAGTCTGAGACAGTGGACATGTCTGAGACAACAGGGACTGAGACCTTGGACATGTCTAACACAACAGGGAATCAGACATTGGAAATGTTTGCGACTGCAGGGACTCAGAAACTGGACATATCTGAGAACACCGTTACTGAGACTTTGGACATGTCTGAGACAACAGGGACTGACACTTTGGACATGCATGAGACAACAGGGAATCAGACATTGGAAATGTCTGAGACTGCAGGGACTCAGACACTGGAAATATCTGAGAAAACCGTTACTGAGATTTTGGACATGTCTGAGACAACAGGGACTGAGACACTGGAAATGCCTGAGACAACAGGGACTGAGACAGTGGATATGTCTGATACAACAGGTAGTGAGACCGTGGACATATATGAGACAACAGGGACTGACACATTGGACAAGTCTGGGACAAGAGGGACTGAGACAGTGGACATGTCTGATACAACTACGACTAAGAGTGTGTTAATGTCTGAGACAAAGGTGACTGAGACAGGCGAAATTTCTGAAAGAACAGGGACTGAGACAGTAGATATATCTGAAACAAGAGGGAATGAGACTGTGGAAATGTCTGAGACAACAGGGACTGAGAAAGTGGACATGTCTGAGAAAAAACATATATCTGAGAAAAGAGGGTCTGAGTCCATCGACATGTCTGAGAAAACAGGGAATGAAATAGTGAACATGTGTGAAACAACTGTGACTGAGACACTGGTCATGTCGGAGACAACATGTTTCTAGACAATGGACCTGCCTGAGACAATAGAGACTGAGACAGATGGCATGTCTTCGCCAGTGCACAAGTCCTGTCTGAGATGACAGAAAATGAGACAGTGGACACATCTGAGACAACCAGGACTGAGAAGGTGGACTTATCTGAGACAACAGGGAATGAGAGTGTGGACATGATTGAGACAACAGGGACTGACACAGTGGATATATATGAAACAACAACAGGGACTGAGAGAGTGGACAAGTCTGAGGCAGCAGAGACTGAGACATGTCTGATACAACTGTGAATAAGAGTGTGTTCATGTCTGAGACAAAGGGGACTGAGACAGGCACTGTCTGAAAACAACAGGGACTGAGACAGTTAGGTATATCTGAGACAAAAGGGACTGTGACAGTGGACATGTCAGACAACAGGGACTGAGACACTGGACATGTCTGATACAACTGCGACTAAGAGCGTTTTCATGTCTGAGACAATGGGGACTGTGCCAAGCGACATGTTTGAAAACAACGGGGACTGAGACAGTAGATATATCTGAGAAAACACGGACTGACACAGTGGACATGTGTGAGACAACAGGGACTGAGACTGTGGACAAGTCTGAGGCAGCAGGGACTGAGACATGTCTGATACAACTGCAAATAAGATTGTGTTCATGTCTGAGACAATGGGGTCTGAGACAGGCAACCTGTCTGAAAACAACAGGGACTGAGACAGTAGATATATCTGAGACAACAGAGACTGAGACAGTGGACATGTCTGAGACCATAGGGACTCAGAACCAATACATGTCTGAGACAGCAGGGAATGAGATATTATACATACTTGAGACAACAGGGACTGAGAAAGTGGACACCTCTGAGACAACAGGGTTCTAGACAGTGGACCTTGCTGAGAAAATAGAGACTGAAACAGTTGACATGTCTTCTCAAGTGGACAAGTCCTGTCTGAGATGACAGCGACTGAGACAGTGGACACATCTGAGACAACAGGGACTGAGAAAATGGACAGATCTAAGACAACCAGGACAGACAGAGTGGACATATCAGAGACTACAGGGACTGAGAGAGTAGACATGTCTGAGACAACAAGGACTGACACAGTGGATATGTCTGAAACAACAGGGCCTGACACAGTGGACAAGTCTGAGACAAAAGGAACTGAGACAGTGGACATGTCTGATACAACTGCGACTAAGAGCATGTTCATGTCTGGGACAATGGGGACTGAGCCAAAGGACATGTCTGAGATTACAGGGACTGACTCAGTGGATAGGTCTGAAACAACAGGGACTGAGACAGTGGACATGTCTGAGACAACAGGGACTGATACAGTGGACATCGCTGAGACAAAACACATATCTGAGAAAACAGGGTCTGAGTCCATTGACATGTCTGAGACAACAGGGAATGAGACAGTGAACATGTGCGAAACAACTGTGACTGAGACAGTGGTCATGTCTGAGACAACATGTTTCTAGACAGTGGTCCTGTCTGAGACAAAAGAGACTGAGACAATTGACATGTCTTCGCCAGTGGACAAGACTTGTCTGAGATGAGAGTGACTAAGAGAGTCGACACATCTGAGAAAAAAGGAAGTGAGACAGTGGACACATCTGAGACAACCAGGACTGAGACAGTGGACCAGTCTGAGAGAACAGGGACTGAGACAGTGGACATGTCTGATACAACTGTGACTAAGAGGGTGTTCATGTCTGAGACAACGGGGACTGATACAGTGGAAATATCTGAGACAACAGGGACTGAGACAGTGGACATGTCTGAGACAACAGGGACTGACACAGTGGATATGTCTGAAACAACAGGGACTGAGACAATGGACACGTCTGAGACCACAGGGACTGAGACAGTGGACATGTCTGATATAACTGCGACTAAGAGCGTGTTCATGTCTGAGACAATGGGGACTGAGACAGTGGACATTTCTGAGCAAACAGTGACTGAGACATTGGACTTGTCTGAGAAAACATGGACTGACACAGTGGATATGTCTGAAACAACAAGGACTGAGACATTGGACATGTCTGATGCAACTGCGACTAAGAGTGTGTTCATTTCTGAGACAATAGGGATTGAGACAGGTGACATTTCTGAAACAAGAGGGACTGAGACAGTAGATATATCTGAAAAAACAGGGAATGATCCTGTGGACATGTCTTAGACAATGGGGACTGATACAGTGGACGTGTGTGAGACAACAGGGACTGAGAGAGTGGACATGTCTGACACAATAGGGAATCAGACATTGGAAATGACTGAGACTTCACGGACTAAGACACTGGACATATCTTAGACAACCGAGAATGAAACTTTGGACATGTCAGAGACAACAGGAACTGAGACATTGGAAATGCCTGAGACAACAGGAACTGAGACAGTGGACATGACTGAAACGACAGGTACCGAGACCGTGCACATGTCTGAGACAACAGGGACTGACATAGGGGACATGTCTGAGACAACGGGAATTGAGACCTTGTACATGTCTGAGATAACAGGGACTAAGACAGTCGACCAGTCTGAAACAATAGAGGATGAGACAGTTGACATGTCTTAGCAAGTGGACAAGTCCTGTCTGAGATGACAGTCACTAAGACAGTGGACACATCTGAGGCAACAGGTACTGAGACAGTGGACACATCAGAGACAATAGGGACTGAGACAGTGGACATGTCTGAGACCACAGGGACTGACACAGTGGATATGTCTGAAACAACTGCAACTAAGAGTGTGTTGATATCTGAGACAACAGGGATTGAGACAGGCGACATTTTTGAAACAACAGGGACTGAGACAGTAGATATATCTGAAACAACAGGGACTGAGACAGTAGATATATCTGAAACAACAGGGACTGAGACTGTGGACATGTCTGAGACAACAGGGACTGAGACAGTGGACATGTCTAATAAAACTGCGACTAAGAGCATGTTCATGACTGAGACAACAGGGAATGAGACAGGTGACATTACTGAAACAACAGGGACTTAGACAGTAGATATATCTGAAACAACAAGATAGAGACAGTGGACATGTCTGAGACAACAGGGACTGAGACACTGGACATGGCTGAGACAAAAGGGACTGAGAAAGTGGCCATATCTGAAACTACAGGGACTGAGACAGTGGACATGTCTGAGACAACACACATATCTGTGACAACAGGGTTTGATACCTTGGACATGTCTGACACAACACAGACTGAGACAGCTTACATGTGTGAAACAACTGGGATTGAGACAGTGGTCATGTCTGAGACAACAGGGACTGAGACAGTGGACACATCAGAGACAACAGTGACTGAGTCAGTGGACATGTCTGAGATAACAGGGACTTAGACTTTGGACATGTCTGAGACAACAGGGACTGAGACAGGGGACATGGCTGAGAAAACAGGGACTGAGACAGGGGACAAGTGTGAAACAACAGGGAATGAGACAGTGGACATGTCTGAGACAAAAGGGACTGAGACAGTGGACACATCTGTGTCAACAGGTTTTGAGACCATGGACATGTCTGAGACAACAGGGACTGAGACAGTGGACATGGCTGAGACAACAGGCACTGGGACAGTGGACAAGTGAGAAACAACATGAAATGAGACAATGGACATTTGTGACACAACACGGACTGAGACAGCGGACAAGTCTGAGTCAACAGGGTTCTAGACAGTGGACCTGTATTAGACCATAGAGGATGAGACAGTGGACATGTCTTAGCCAGTGGACAAGTCCTGTCTGAGATGACAGCAACTGAGACAGTGCACACATCTGAGACAACAGGGGCTGAGACAGTGGACACATCTGAGACAACCAGGACTGAGAAGGTGGACATATCTGAGACAACAGGGAATGAGAGAGTGGACATGACTGAGACAACAGGGACTGTGCCAGTGGACAAATCTGAGGCAGCAGGGACTGAGACATATCTGATATAACTGTGAATAAGAGCGTGTTCATGTCTGAGACAATGGGGACTGAGACAGGCAATCTGTCTGAAAACAACAGGGACTTAGACAATAGAAATATCTGAGAAAACAGGGACTGTGACAGTGGAAATGTCAAACAACTGGGACTGAGACATTGCACATGTCTGATACAACTGCGACTAAGAGTGTGTTCATGTCTGAGACAACGGGGACTGTGACAGGTGACATGTTTGAGAACAATGGGGACTGAGACAGTAGATATATGTGAGACAACACGACTGCGACAGTGGACATGCATGAGACAACAGGGGCTGAGAAAGTGGACAAGTCTGAGGCAGCAGAGAATGAGACATTTCTGATACAACTGCAAATAAGAGCGTGTTCATGTCTGAGACAATGGGGTCTGAGACAGGCAACCTGTCTGAAAACAACAGGGACTGAGACAGTAGATATATCTGAGACAACACAGACTGAGACAGTGGACATGTGTGAGACAACAGGGACTGAGACAGTGGACATTTCTGAGACAACATCAACTGAGACAGTGGACAAGTCTGAGACCACAGGGACTCAGAACTATTACATGTCTGAGACATCAGGGAATGAGATATACATGCTTGAGACAATAGGGACTGAGAAAGTGGACACTTCTGAGACAACAGGGTCCTAGACAGTGGAGCTTGCTGAGAAAATAGAAACTGAAACAGTTGACATGTCTTCTCAAGTGGACAAGTCCTTTCTGAAATGACAGCGACTGAGACAGTGGACACATCTGAGACAACAGGGACTGAGACAGTGGACACATCTGAGACAACCAGGACATATTGGAGACTACAGGAACTGAGAGAGTAGACATGTCTGAGACAACAGGGACTGACACAGTGGATATGTCTGAAACAACAGGACCTGAGACAGTGGACAAGTCTGAGACAAAAGGAACTGAGTCAGTGGACATGTCTGATAAAACTGCGACTAAGAGCGTGCTCATGTCTGGGACATCAGGGACTGAGACACTGGACATGTCTGAGACTACAGAGACTGACACAGTGGATATGTCTGAAACAACAGGGACTGAGATAGTAGATATATCTGAAACAATAGGGAATGAGACTGTGGAAATATCTGACAAAACAGGAACATCTGACAGTGGACATGTGTGAGACAACAGGGACTGGTACAGTGGACATCTCTGAGACAACAGGGACTGAGACAGTGGACATGTCTGAGACAATACACATATCTGAGAAAACAGGGTTTGAGACCAAAGACCTGTCTGAGACAACAGGGAATGAGACAGTGGACATGTGTAAAACAACTGTGACTGAGACAGTTGTCATGTCTCAGACAACAGGGTTCTAGACATTGAACCTTTCTGAGACAATAGAGACTGACACAGTTGACATGCGTTCACCAGTGGACAAGTCCTGTGTGAGATGAGAGCGACTAAGAGAGTCGACACATCTGAGACAACAGGGACTGAAACAGTGGACACATCTGAGACAACCATGACTGAGACAGTGAACAAATCTGAGACAACAGTGACTGAGACAGTGGACAGGTCTGAAAAAAACTGCAACTAAGAGCGTGTTCATGTTCTAGAAAATGGGGACTGAGACAGTGGAAATATCTCAGAAAACAGGAACTGAGACAGTGGACATGTCTGAGACAACACGGACTGACACAGTGGATATGTCTGAAACAACAGGGACTGAGACAGTGGACACGTCTGAGACAAAAGGGACTGAGACAGTGGACATGTCTGATACAACAGTGACTAAGAATGTGTTCATGTCTGAGACAACGGTGACTGAGACAGTGGACATATCTGAGCGAACAAGAACTGAGACATTGGACTTGTCTGAGACATCAGGGACTGACACAGTGGATATTTCTGAAACAACAAGGACAGAGACAGTGGACATGTCTGATGCAACTGCAACTAAGAGCATGTTCATTTCTGAGACAAAGGTGATTGAGACATGTGACATTTCTGAAACAACAGGGACTGAGACAGTAGATATATCTGAAAAAACAGGGACTGAGACTGTGGACATGTCTTAGACAATGGGGACTGAGAGAGAGGACATGTCTGAAACAACAGGGACTGATACAGTGGACGTGTCTGAGACAAAAGGTACTGAGACAGTAGACATGTATGAGGCAATGGGGAATCAGACATTGGAAATGTCTGAGACTTCAGGGACTAAGTCACTGGACATATCTTAGACAATCAGGATTTAGAGTTTGGACATGTCTGAGACAACAGAGACTGAGACATTGGAAATGCCTGAGACAACAGGGACTGAGACAGTGGGCATATCTGAAACAACAGGTACTGAGACCATGGATATGTCTGAGACAACAGGGACTGACACAGTGGACATGTCTGAGACAACGGGAACTGACAACTTGTACATGTCTGAGATCAAGGGACTAAGACAGTGGACCTGTCTGAGACAACAGGGACTGACATAGTGATTATGTCAGAGACAACACTGACTGAGAGAGTGGACATGTCTGAGATAAAAGGGACTTAGACATTGGATATGTCTGAGACAACAGGGACTGAGACAGGGGACATGGCTGAGAAAACAGGGACTGAGACAGTGGACAAGTGTGAAACTACAGGGAATGAGTCATTGGACATGTCTGAGACAAAAGGGACTGAGTCAGTGGACACGTCTGCATCAACAGGGTTTGAGACCATGGACATGTCTGAGACAAGAGGGACTGAGACAGTGGACATGGCTGAGAAAACAGGCACTGAGACATTGGACAACTGTGAAACAACAGAGAATGATACAATGAACATGTCTGAGAAAACAAGGACTGAGACAGTGGACAAGTCTGAGTCAACAGGGTTCTAGACAGTGGACCTATCTGAAACAATAGAGGCTGAGACAGTTGACATGTCTTAGCAAGTGGACAAGTTTTGTCTGAGATGACAGTGACCAGGACAGTGGACACATCTGAGACAACAGGTACTGAGACAGTGGACACATCTGAGACAAGAGGGACTGAGATAGTGGACATGTCTGAGACCACAGGGACTGACACAGTAGATATGTCTGAAACAACTGCGACTAAGAGCGTGTTGATATCTGAGACAACGGGTACTGAGACAGGTGACATTTTGGAAACAACTGGGACTGAGACAGTAGATATATCTAAAACAACAGGGACTGAGACTGTGGACATGTCTGAGACAACAGGGACTGAGACCGTGGACATGTGTGAGAAAACAGGGCCTGAGACAGTGGAGATGTCTGATACAACTGCAAATAAGAGCGTGATCATGTCTGAGACAACAGGGAATGAGACAGGTGACATTACTGAAACAACAGGGACTGAGACAGTATATATATATATATATATACTATAGATATAATATAGTCTATATATATATATATATACCTGAAACACCATGATAGAGATTGTGGACATGTCTGAGTCAACAGGGACTGAGACACTGGACATGTCTGTGACAACAGGGACTGAGAAAGTGGCCATATCAGAAACAACAGGGACTGAGACAGTCGACATGTCTGAGACAACACACATATCTGTGACAACAGGGTTTGAAAACATGGACATGTCTGACACACCAGGGACTGAGACAGATTACATGTGTGAAACCACTGGGATTGAGACAGTGGTCATGTCTGAGACAACAGGGATTGAGACAGTGGACATGTATGAGACAACAGGGACTGAGACAGTGGACATGTGTGAAACAACTGGGACTGAGACAGTGGTCTTGTCTGAGACAACAAGGACTGAGACAGCAGACACGTCTGAGACAACAGGGACTGAGACAGTGGACATGTTTGAGACAACACACATATCTGGGACAACAGAGTCTGAGATCATGGACATTTCTGAGACAACAGGGACTGAGACAGTGGGTATGTGTGAAACAACAGGGCCTGTCACGGTAGACAAGTGTGAAACAACAGTGATTGCGACAGTGGACACTTCTGAGACAAAGTTTTCGAGACAGTGGACATGTCTGAGACAGCAGATACTGATACAATTGACATATCTGGGACAGTGGACATGTTGACCTTCTCACACCCACACACTCACACACACACACACACACACACACACACACACACACACACACACCACCGATGAGCTGGGCAAATCAGGGGGATAACAAACTTTCTACTTTGGACTGACCAGTGTCACTTGTGTGTCCCTGTGGGAAAATGGCAAGATATGTTGGGCTAGAGGGTACACCCTGCATCTCCAGAAGTTTCCAAACACTGGATTCCTGGGTCTTCTGGGGCCTGAGCCTCCACAAGGCAGCAAGCTGCAAAGCAACATCCTGCTCAGTCCAGTCTTTCAAGACAAGTGAGGTGTTTCAGTTGACACTGGCCTGCAGTTGCTGGTAACCAGGATTCGGAGTTCTTTTTGGACTGATGTCATAAAGGTGAGGTCATTTCCTGCTGTCCTCTGACCCTAGCCTCTTCCTCACTGAGACAACAGGGACTGAGACAGTGGACATGTCTGAGACAACACGGACTAACATATTGAATATGTCTGGCACAACAGGGACTGAGACTTTGGACATGTCTGAGACAACAGGGACTGAGAAAGAGAGAGTTCATGTTAGGACAATGGCAGCTGAGACAGGATACATGTGTGAACCAACAGGGATTGTGACAGCATATATCAGAAACAACAGGGACTGAGACAGTGGATATGTCTGAGACAACTGCGATTAAGAGAGAGTTCATGTTGAGACAACAGCAGCTGAGACAGGATACATGTCTGAATCAACAGGAATTGTGACAGCAGATATACCTGAAACAACAGCGACTGAGACAGTGGATATGTGTAAGACAATAGGCACTGAGACCGTGGACATGTCTGAGACAACAGGGACTGAGATAGTGGACATGTCTGAGACAACAGGGACTGAGACCTTGGACATGTCTGAGACAACATTGAATCAGACATTGGGAAATATCTGAGACTGAAGGGACTCAGACACTAGACATATCTGAGACAACTGGGACTGAGACTTTGGACATCTCTGAGAGAACAGGGACTGGGACATTGGAAATGCCTGAGACAACAGGGAATGAGACAATGGACATGTCTGAAACAACAATTACTGAGACCGTGGACATGTCTGAGACAACAGGGACTGACATATTGGACATGTCTGAGACAGCAGGAACTGACATAGTGGATATGTCTGATACAACACTGACTGAGAGAGTGTCTGAGACAACAGGGAGTGAGACCTTGGACATGTCTGAGACAACAGGGTATCAGACATTGGAAATATCTGAGACTGTAGGGACTCAGACACTGGACGTATCTGAGACAACCAGGACTGGGACATTGGACATGTCTGAGACAAAAGGAACTGAGACATTGGAAATGCCTGAGACAACAGAGACTGAGAGAGTGGACATGTCTGAGACAACCAGGACTGAGAGTTTGGACATGTATGGGACAACAGGGACTGAGACATTGGAAATGCCTAAGACAACAGGGACTGAGACAGTGGACATGTCTGAAACAAGAGGTACTGAGACCGTGGACATGTCTGAGACAACAGGGTCTAACACAGTGGACTTGTCTGAGACAACAGGAACTGAGAACTTGTACATGTCTGAGAGGACAGGGACTGAGACAGTGGACCTGTCTGAGACAACAGGGACTCAGATAGTGGATATGTCAGAGAAAACACTGACTGAGACAGTGGACATGTCTGAGACAACAGGGACAGAGACAGGGGACATGGCTGAGAATTCAGGGAATGAGACAGTGGACAAGTGTGAAACAACACGGAATGAGTCAGTGGACATGTCTGAGACAAAAGGGACTGAGTCAATCGACACGTCTGAGTCAACAGGTTTTGAGACCATGGACATGTCTGAGACAACAAGGACTGAGACCGTGGACATGGCTGAGACAACAGGCACTGAGACATTGGACAAATGTGAAACAACAGGGAATTAGACAATGGACATGTCTGAGAAAACAAGGACTAAGACAGTGGAAAATTCTCAGTCAACATTGTCCTAGACAGTTTACTTGTGTGACCCAATAGAGGCTGAGACAGTTGACATGTCTTGGCAAGTGGACAAGTACTTTGTGAGATGTCAGCGAATAAGACAGTGGACACATCAGAGACAACAGGTACTGAGACAGTGGACACAACTGAGACAACAGGGACTGAGACAGTGAACATGTCTGAGACCACAGGGAATGACACAGTGCATATGTCTGAAACAACGGGAACTAAGAGCATGTTGAAATCTGAGACAACGGGGACTGAAACAGGTGACATTTCTGAAACCACAGGGACTGAGACAGTAGGTATATCTGAAAAAACTGAGACTGTGGACATGTCTGAGACAACAGGGAGTGAGACAGTGGACATGTGGGAGACAACAGGGACTGAGACATTGGACAGTTCTGAAACAACTGTGACTAAGAGCGTGTTCATGTCAGACAATGGGGACTGAGACAGGTGACATTTCTGAAACAACAGGGACTGAGACAATAGATATATCTCAAACAACATGATAGAGACTGTAGACATGTCGGAGACAACAGGGACTGAGACACTGGACATGTCTGAGACAACAGGGACTGAGAAAATGGCCATATCTGAAATAACAGGGACTGAGACGGTTGATATGTCTGAGAC
Source organism: Rhizomys pruinosus (assembly GCA_009823505.1). Classification (NCBI taxonomy): domain Eukaryota; kingdom Metazoa; phylum Chordata; class Mammalia; order Rodentia; family Spalacidae; genus Rhizomys; species Rhizomys pruinosus. The sequence continues at coordinate 1,929,109 of VZQC01007398.1, read as the reverse complement.
AATGCACATATCTGTGACAACAGGGTTTGAGAACATGGACATGTCTGACACAACAGGGACTGAGATAGTTTACATGTGTGAAACCACTGGGATTGAAACAGTGGTCATGTCTGAGACAACAGGGACTGAGAGAGTGGACATGTCTGAGACAACACACATATCTGAGACAAAAGGGTCTGAGACCATGGACATGTCTGAGACAACAAGGACTGAGACAGTGGACATGTGTGAAACAACTGGGACTGAGACAGTGGTCTTGTCTGAGACAACAGGGACTGAGACAGCAGACACGTCTGAGACAAGAGGGAGTAAGACAGTGGACATGTCTGAGACAACACACATATCTGATACAACAGGGTCTGAAATCATGGACATTTCTGAGACAACAGGTACTGAGACAGTGGGCATATGTGAAACAACAGGGACTGACACAGTGGACAAGGGTGAAATATTAGGGACTGAAACTATGGACAAGTCTGAGACAACATGTTTCGAGACAATGGACATGTCTGAGACAGCAGATACTGAGACAATTGACATGTCTGAGACAGTGGACATGTTGACTTTCTCACACACACACACACACACACACACACTGATGAACTGAGTATATCAGGGGGATCACAAACTTTCTCCTTTGGACTGACCAGTGTCACTTGTGTGTCCCTGTGGGAAAAGGGCAAGATATGATGGGCTAGAGGGCACACCCTGTGTCTTCAGAAGTTTCCAAACACTGGATTCCTGGGTCTTCTGGGGCCTGAGCCTCCACAAGGCAGCAAGCTGCAAAGCAACATCCTGCTCAGTCCAATCTTTCAAGACAAGTGAGGTGTTTCAGATTGACACTGGCCTGTAGTTGCTGGTAACCAGGATTCGGAGTTCTTTTTGGACTGATGTCATAAAGGTGAGGTCACTTCCTGGGGTCCTCTGACCCTAGCCTCTTCCTCACTGAGACAACAGGGACTGAGACAGTGGACATGTCTGAGACAACACGGACTGACACATTGGATATGTCTGGCACAACCGGGACTGAGACTTTGGACATATCTTAGACAACAGGGACTGAGACAGTGGACATGTCTGATACAACTGCGATTAAGAGAGAGTTCATGTTGAGACAACGGTGGCTGAGACAGGCTACATGTCTGAATCAACAGGGATTGTGACAGCATATACCTGAAACAACAGGGACTGAGACAGTGGATATGTCTGAGACAACAGGCACTAAGACCGTGGACATGTCTGAGACAACAGGGACTGAGACATTGGACATGCCTGAATTAACAGGGACTGAGACCTTGGACATGTCTGAGACAACAGGGTATCAAACATTGGAAATATCTGAGACTGCAGGGACTCAGACACTGGACATATCTGAGACAACCGGGACTGAGACTTTGGATATGTCTGAGAGAACAGGGACTGGGACATTGGAAATGCCTGAGAAAACAGATACTGAGACAGTGGACATGTCTGAGACAACAGGAAATCAGACATTAGAAATGTCTGAGACTTCAGGGACTAAGACACTGTACATATCTGAGAAAACCGGGACTGAGAGTTTGGACATGTATGAGACAACAAGGACTGAGACATTGGAAATGCCTAAAACAACAGAGACTGAGACAGTGGACATGTCTGAAACAACAGGTACTGAGACCGTGGACATGTCTGTGATAACAGGGACTGACACAGTGGACATGTCTGAGACGATGGGAACTGGGACCTTGTACATGTCTTACATAACAGGGACTGAGACAGTGGACCTATCTGAGAAAACAGGGACTGAGATAGTGGATATGTCAGAGACAACACTGACTGAGACAGTGGACATGTCTGAGATAAAAGGGACTTACACATTGGACATGTCTGAGAAAACAGGAACTGAGACAGGGGACATGGCTGAGAATTCAGGGACTGAGACAATGGACAAGTGTCAAACAACAGGGAAAGAGTCCGGGGACATGTCTGAGACAAAAGTGACTGAGTCAGTGGACACGTCTGAATCAACAGGGTTTTAGACCATGGACATTTCTGAGACAACAGGGACTGAGAGAGTGGACATGGCTGAGACAACAGGCACTGAGACATTGGACAAAGTGTGAAACAACAGGGAATGAGAAAATGGACATGTCTGAGAAACAAGGACTGAGACAGTGGACAAGTCTGAGTCAACACCTTAGACAGTTGACCTGTCTGAAACAATAGAGGCCAAAACAGTTGACATGTCTTAGCAAGTGGACAAGTCCTGTCTGAGATGACAGCGTCTAAGACAGTGAACGCATCTGAGACAACAGGTACTGAGACAGAGGACACATCTGACACAACAGGGATTGAGACAGTGGACATGTCTGAGACCACAGGGACTGACACGGTGGATATGCCTGAAACAACTGCGACTAAGAGTGTGTTTATATATGAGACAACGGGCACCGAGACAGGTGACATTTCTGAAACAACAGGGACTGAGACAGTAGATATATCTGAAACAACAGGGACTGAGACTGTGGACATGTCTGAGACAACAGGGCCTGAGACAGTGGACAGGTGTGAGACAACAGGGACTGAGACAGTGGAGAATGTCTGATACAACTGTGCCTAAGAGCGTGTTCATGTCTGAGACAACAGGGAATAAGACAGATGACATTACTGAAACGACAGAGAGTGAGACTGTAGATATATATGAAACAAAATGATAGAGACTGTGGACATGTCTGAGAAAATGGGGACTGAGACAGTGGACATGTCTGAGAAAACAGGTAATCACAGATTGGAAATTTATGAGACTTCATATATTCAGACACTGGTATATCTGAGACAGCCAGGACAGAGACTTGGGTCATGTCTGGGACAACAGGGACTGCGACATTGGAAATGCCTGAGCCAACAGGGAATGAGACAGTGGACATGTCTGAGACAACAGGTACTGAGACCGTGGACATGTCTGACACAACAGGGATTGACACAGTAGACATGTCTGAGACAACGGGAACTGAGAACTTTTACATGTCTTAGATAACAGGGACTGAGACAGTGGACCTGTCTGAGACAACAGGGACTGAGATAGTGGATATGTCTGAGACAACACTGGCTGACACAGTGGACATGTCTGAGATAACAAGGACTTAGACATTGGACATGTCTCAGACAACAGGGACTGAGACAGGGGACATGGTTGAGAAAACAGGGACTGAGACAGTGGACAAGTGTGAAACAACAGGGAATGAGACAGTGGACCCATCTGAGACAACAGGGACTGAGACAGTGGACACATCTGAGACAACCAGGACTGAGAAGGTGGACATATCTGAGACAACAGGGAATGAGAGAGTGGACATGACTGAGAGAACAGGGACTGACACAGTGGATATGTCTGAAACAACAGGGACTGAGACAGTGGACAAGTCTGAGGCAGCAGGGACTGAGACATGTCTGATACAACTGCAAATAAGACTGTGTTCATGTCTGAGACAATAGGGACTGAGACAGGCAACCTGTATGTAAACAACAGGGACTGCAACAGTAGATATATCTGAGACAAAAGGGACTGTGACAGTGGACATGTCAGACAACAGGAACTCAGACATTGGACATGTCTGATACAACTGCGACTAAGAGCATGTTCATGTCTGAGACACTGGAGACTGTTACAAGTGACATGTTTGAAAACAACAGGGACTGAGAGAGTAGATATATCTGAGAAAACGTGGACTGAGACAGTGGACATGTGTGAGACAACAGGGACTGAGACTGTGGACAAGTCTGAGGCAGCAGGGACTGAGACATGTCTGATACAACTGAGATTAAGAGCATGTTCATGTCTGAGAAAATGGGGTCTGAGACAGGCAACCTGTCTGAACACAACAGGGACTGAGACAGCAGATATATCTGAGACAAAACTGACTGAAACTAGACATGTGTGAGACAACAGGGACTGAGACAGTGGGCATGTCTGAGACCACAGGGAGTCAGAACTAGTACAGGTCTGAGACAGCAGCGAATGAGATATTATACATGCTTGAGACAACAGGGACTGAGAAATTGGACACTTCTGAGACAACAGGGTTCTAGACAGTGGTCCTTGCTGAGAAAATAGAGACTGAAACAGTTGATATGTCTTCTCCAGTGGACAAGTCCTGTCTGAGATGACAGCAACTGAGACAGTGGACACTTCTGAGACAACAGGGACTGAGACAGTGGTCACATCTGAGACAACCAGGACAGAGAGAGTGGACATATCGGAGACTACAAGGACTGAGTGACTAGACATGTCTGAGACAACAGGACTGACACAGTGGATATGTCTGAAACAACAGGGCCTGACAGTGGACAAGTCTGAGCCAAAAGGAACTGAGACAGTGGACATGTCTGAGATAACACACATATCTGAGAAAACAGGGTCTGAGACCAAAGACCTGTCTGAGAGAACAGGGAGTGAGACAGTGGACATGGGTGAAACAACTGCAACTGAGACAGTTTTCATGTCTTAGACAACAGGGATCTAGAGAGTGGACCTGTCTGAGACAATAGAGACGGAGACAGTTGACATGTCTGAGATAACAGGGACTTAGACATTGGACATGTCTGAGACAACAGAGACTGAGACAGGGGACATGGCTGAGAAAACAGACTGATACAGTGGACACGTCTGTGTCAACAGGGTTTGGGACCATGGACATGTCTGAGACAACATGGACTGAGACAGTGGACATGGCTGAGACAACAGGCACTGGGACAGTGGACAAGTGTGAAACAACTTGGAATGAGACAATTGAAATTTGTGAGACAACAGGGACTGAGACAGTGGACAAGTCTGAGTCATCAGGGTTCTAGACATTGGACCATAGAGGCTGAGACAGTGGACATGTCTTAGCCAGTGGACAAGTCCTGTCTGAGATGACAGTGACTGAGACAGTGCACACATCTGAGACAACAGGGGCTGAGACAGTGGACACATCTGAGACAACCAGGACAGACGGAGTGAACATATCAGAGACTACAGGGACTGAGAGAGTAGACATTTCTGAGACAACAGGGACTGACACAGTGGATATGTCTGAAACAACAGGGCCTGAGACAGTGGACAAGTCTGAGAGAAAAGGAACTGAGACAGTGGACATGTCTGATACAACTGCAACTAAGAGCATGTTCATCTCTGGGACAACAGGGACTGAGACAGTGGACATGTCTGAGACTACAGGGACTGACACAGTAGATATGTCTGAAACAACAGGGACTGAGATAGTAGATATATCTGAAACAATAGGGAATGAGACTGTGGAAATGTCTGACACAACAGGGACATCTGACAGTGAACATGTCTGAGACAACAGGGACTGATGCAGTGGACATGTCTAAGACAACAGGGACTGAGACAGTGGACATGTCTGAGACAACACACATATCTGAGAAAACAGGGTCTGAGACCAAAGACCTGTCTGAGACAACAGGGAATGAGACAGTGGACATTTGTGAAAAAAATGCGACTGAGAGAGTTGTCATGTCTGAGACAACAGGGTTCTAGACAGTGGACCTGTCTGAGACTATTGTCTCAGACTGAGACTGAGACAGTTGACATGTCTTCGACAGTGGACAAGTCCTGTCTGAGATGAGAGTGACTAAGAGAGTCGTCACATCTGAGACAACAGGGACTGAGACAGTGGACACATCTGAGACAACCAGGACTGAGACATTGGACAAGTCTGAGACAACAGGGACTGAGACCGTGGACATGTCTGAGACAACAGGGACTGACACAGTGGACATGTCTGAGACAACGGGAACTGAGAACTTGTACATGTCTTAGATGAAGGGATTAAGACAGTGGACCTGTCTGAGACAACAGGGACTGACATAGTGTATATGTCAGAGACAACACTGACTGAGAGAGTGGACATGTCTGAGATAAAAGGGACTTAAATATTGGATATGTCTGAGACAACAGGGACTGAGACAGGGGACATGGCTGAGAAAACAGGGACTGAGACTGTGGACATGTCTGTGACACCAGGTACTGAGACCGTGGACATGTCTGAGAGAACAGGGACTAACACAGTGGACATGTCTGAGACAATGGGAACTGAGAACTTGTACATGTCTGAGATAACAGGGACTGACACAGTGGACCAGTCTGAGACAACAGAGGCTGAGATAGTAGATAGGTCTGAGACAACACTGACTGGAACAGTGGACATTTCTGACATAACAGGGACTTAGACATTGGATATGTCTGAGACTACAGGGACTGAGACAGGGGACATGGCTGAGAAAACAGGGACTGAGACAATGGACAAGTGTGAAACAACAGGGAATGAGACAGTGGACAGGTCTGAGACAAAAGGGACTAAAACAGTAGACACGTCTGTGTCAACAGGGATTGAGACCATGGACATGTCTGAGACAACAGGGACTGAGACAGTGGACATGGCTGAGACAACAGGCACGGGGACATTGGACAAGTGTGAAACAACGTGGAATGAGACAATGGACATTTGTGAGACAACAGGGACTGAGACAGTGGACAAGTCTGAGTCAACAGGGTTCTAGACAGTGGACCTGTCTTAGACCATAGAGGCTGAGACACTGGACATGTCTTAGCCAGTGGACAAGTCCAGCCTCAGGGTCATCACAAGAACAGACCACATGCAGCCGTCATGGTCGCCCACAAAAACTCACCACATCCAGCCTCAGGGTCCCCCTCAAGAACTCACCACATGCAGCCAGCAGGCTCACCCACAAGAACTCACCACATGAAGCCAGCAGGTTCATGCACAAGAACTCAACACTTCCAGCAGTCAGGATCACCCACAAGAACTCACCACATGCAGCCTAAGGGTCACCCACAAGACCTCACCACGTGCAGCCATCAGGACGCCCACAAGAACTCACAACATGCAGCAGTCACGGTCACCCACAAGATCTCATCACATGCAGCCATCAGGGTCACCCACAAGAACTAACTACATGCAGCTGTCAGGGTCACCCATAAGAACTCACTACATGCAGCCTCACCACATGCTGCCTCTAGGTCACCCACAAGAACTCACCACATGCAGCCATCAGGGTTACCCACAAGAACTTACCACATGCAGCATCTGGGTCACCCATAAGAATTCACCACATGCAGCCAGGAGGGTCACCCACAATTACTCACCACATGCAGCCCTCAGCAACACCCAAAAGAACTAACCACATGCAGCCATCACTGTCACCCACAAGATCTCAGCACATGAAGCTGTCAGGGTCACACACAAGAACTCACCACATGCAGTCTCATGGTCACTCACAAGAACAGACCACATTCACCAGTCGGGGTCACCCACAAGAACTCACTACATGCAGCCTCAGTGTCACCCACAAGAACTGACCACATGCACCTGTCAGTATCATCCACAAGAACTCACCACATGCAGCCTCAGCATCACCCACAAGAACTCACCACATGCAGACTCAGGGTCACTCACAAGAACTGTCCACATGCACCTGTCAGGGTCACCCACAAGAACTCACCACATGCAGCCTCAGCGTCACCCAGAAGAACTCACCACATGCAGCCTCACAGTCACCCACAAGAACTCACAAGAACTCACCACATGCACCTGTCAGGGTCACCCACAAAAACTGACCACATGCACCCATCAGGGTCACTCCCAAGAACTGACCACATGCAGCCATCATGGTCACCCACAGGAACTCACGACATGCACCTCATGGTCCCTCACAAGAACTCACCAATGCAGCCAGCAGGATCACCCACAAAAACTGACTATATGCAGCCAGTAGGGTCACCCACAAGAACTCACCACTTTCAGAAGGCAGGGCCAACTACAAGAACTGACCACATGCAGCCCTCAGGGACACCCACAAGAACTCACACCATGCAGCCTCATGGTCACCCACAAGAACTCACCACATGCAGCCAGCAGGGTCAACCACAAGAATTCACCTCATGCAGCCTCAGGGTCACCCACAAGAACTCACCACATGCAGCCAGCAGGGACACCCACAAGCACTCACCACATGCAGCCAGCAGGGACACTCACAAGAACTCACAACATACAGCCGTCATGGTCACCCATATTATCTGAGCACATGGAGCTGACAAGGTCACCCACAAGAAAGCGCCATATGCAGTCTCATGGTTACCAACAAGCACTCACCACATGCAGCCGGAAGGGTCACCCACTAGAACTCACCACATTCAACCTCAGGTTCAACCACAAGAACTGACGACATGCACCTGTCAGGGTCACCCACAAAATCTCATCATATGCAGCCTCAGCGTCACCCACAAAATGTCACCACATGCTGCCTCAGAGTCATGGACAAGAACTCACCACATGCACCTGTCAGGGTCACCCTCAAAAACTAACCACATGCAGCTGTCAGAGTCACTCACAAGAACTCACCACATGCAGCCTCAGGGTCACCCACAAGAACTCACCATACGCATCTGGCAGGGTCACCCACAAGAACTCACCACATGCAGCCATCAGTCTCGCCCACATAAACTCACCACATGAAGCCTCAGGGTCACCCACAAGAACTCACCAAATGCAGCCATCAGGGTCACACACAAGAACTCACCACATGCGGCCTCAAGGTCACCCAGAAGAACTCACCACATGCAGCCTCAGGGTCACACACAAGATCTCACCACATGCAGCCTCAGCGTCACCCACAAGAAGTCACCATATGCGGCCTCAGGGTCACCCACAAAAAATGACCAGAGGCACCTGTCAGGGTCACCCACAAAAACTCACCACATGCTGCCTTCAGGGACAAACACAAGAACACAACACATGCAGCCGTCAGGGACATCCACATGCAGCCATCATGGTCACCCACAAGATCTCAGCACATGCAGCCATCAGGGTCACCCACAAAAACTCACTACATGCAGCCGTCAGGGTCACCCTCAAGAACTCACCACATGCATCCTCAGGGTCACCCACAAGAACTCACCAGATGGAGCCAACAGGGTCACTCCCAAGAACTGACCACATACAGCCTCAGGGTCAGGCACAACAACTGACCACATACAGCTTCAGGGTCACCCACAAGAACTGACCACATGCATCCGTTATGTTGAACCACAAGAACTCACAACATGCAGTCTCAGGTTCCCCCACGAGAACTCACCACAGGCAACAGCTGGCCCACCCACCAGAACTGACCACATGCAGCCAGCAGGGTCACACACAAGAACTCACCACTTGCAGCAGGCAGGGTCACCCACAAGAACTCACCACATGCATCTGGCAGAGTCACCCACAAGAACTGACCACATGCAGCCCTCAGGGTCACCCACAAGAACTCACCACATGAAGCGGGCAGGGTGACCTACAAGACCTCACCACGTGAAGCCTCTATGTCACACACAAGAACTCACCACAGGTGGCCTCAGGGTCACCCACAAGAACTCACCACATGCAGCCATCAGGGACACCCACAAGAACTCACCACATGAAGCCTCAGGGTCACACACAAAAACTCACCACATGCAGCCTCAGTGTCACCCACAAGAACTCACCACATGCAGCCTCAGTGTCACCCACAAGAACTCACCACATGCAACTGTCAGGGACACCCACAAGAATTCACCACATGCAGCCGTCAGAGTCACCCACAAGATCTTACCATATGCAGACGTCACTGTCACCCACAAGAACTCACCACATGCAGCCAGCAGGGTCACCTACAAGAACTCATCACATGCAGCCTCAGCGTCACCCACAAGAACTCACCACATGCGGCCTCAGGGTCACCCACAAGAACTCACCACAGGCACCTGTCAGGGTCACCCACAAGAACTCACCACAAGCAACCTCAGGGTCACCCACAAGAACTCACACATGCAGCCTCATGGTCACCCACAAGAATTCACCATATTCAGCCAGCAGGATAAACCACAAGCTCTGACAACATGCAGCCTCAGGGTCACCCACAAGACCTGACCACATGCACCTGTTATGGTCGCCCACAAGATCTCACGACATCCAGCCTCAGGGTCCCTTAGGAGAACTCAACACATGCAGCCAACAGGGTCACACAAGAACTCACCACATGCAGCCATCAGGGTCACCCACAAGAACTCACCACATGCAGGCATCACTGTCGCCCACAAGAACTCACCAAATGCAGCCTCACCACAGTTGGCCTCAGGGTCACCCAAAAGAACTGACCACAGGCACCTGTCAGTGTCACCCACAAGAACTCAACACATGCAGCCATCAGGGACACCCACAAGAACTCACCACATGCAGCCTCAGTGTCACCCACAAGAACTGACCACATGCAGCCCTCGGTCACCCACAAGAATTGACCACATGCTGCCTCAGGGTCACCCACAAGAACTGACCACATGTAGCCATCAGGGTCACCCACAAGAACTGACCACATGTAGCCATCAGGGTCACCCACAAGAACTCACCACATGCAGCCTCAGGGTCACCCACAAGAATTGACCACATGCAACCATCAGGGTCTCCCACAATAAATCACCACTTGCAGCAGGCAGGGTCACCTACAGGAACTCACCATATGCATCTGACAGGGTCACCCACAAGAACTGACCAAATGCAGCCGTCAGGGTCACCAACAAAAACTCACCACATGCAGCCATCAGGGTCACACACAAGAACTCACCACATGCAGCCATCATGGTCTCCCACAAATACTCACCACATGCAGCCTCAGGGTCACCCACAAGAACTCAACATATGCATCTGGAAGGGTCACCCACAAGAACCGACCACATGCAGCCATCAGTGTAGCAAACAAAAACTCAAAACATGCAGCCTCTGTGTCACACACAAGAACTCACCATATGAGCCATCAGGGCCTCCCACAAGAACTCACCATATGCAGTCTCAGGGTCATCACAAGAACTTACCATATGCATCTTTCAGGGTCACTCACAAAAACTGACCATGTGCAGCCTTCAGTGTCACCCACATGCAGCCTCTGGGTCACCCACAAGAACACACCACATGCAGCCTCAGGGTCACCCACAAGAACTAACCAAATGCAGCCTCAGGGTGACCCACAAGAAATCACCATATGCAGCCAGCAGGGTCACCCACAAGAACTCACCACATGCAGCCTCACGGTCACCCACAAGATCTCACCACATGCACCCAGCAGGATCACACACAAGAACTCACCACCTGCTTCCTCAGGGTCACCCACAAGAACTGACCACATGTAGCCATCAGGGTCACCCACAAAAACTCACCACATGCAACCTCAGGGTCACCCACAAGAACTCACCACATGCAGCCTCATGGTCACCCACAAGAATTGACCATATGCATCCAGCAGGATCACCCACAAGAACTGACTACATGCAGACTCGGGGTCAGCCAGAAGACCTGACCAAATGTAGCTATCATGTTCGCCCACAAGGACACACCACATGCACCCTCAGGGTCCCTCAGGAGAACACACCCCATGCAGCCATCCGGTTCACCCAGAAGATCTGACCATATGCAGCCAGCAGGATCACCTACAAGATCTGACGACATGCAGCCATCAGGGTCACCCACAATAAATCACCACTTGCAGCAGGCAGGGTGACCTACAAGAACTCACCATATGCATCTGGCAGGGTCACCCACAAGAACTGACCAAATGCAGCCATCAGCATCACCAACAAAACTCACCACATGCAGCCATCAGGGTCACACACAAGAACTCACCACATGCAGCCTCAGAGTCACCCACAAAAACTCAACATATGCATCTAGCATATGAACTGACCACATACAGCCGTCAGTGTCGCAAACAAAAACTCACCACATGCAGTCTCTGGGTCACCCAAAAGAACTCACCACATGAGCCATTAGGGTCTCCCACCACAACTCACCACATGCTGCCTCAGGGTCACCCACAAGAACTGACCACGTGCACCCGTCAGCGATGCCCACAAAAACTCACTACATGCAGCCTCTAGGTCAACCAATAGAGCTCACTACATGCAGCCGCAGGGTCACCCACAAGAACTCACCACATGCAGCTTCTGGGTCACCCACAAGAAGTCACTACATGCCACCCTCAGGTTCACCCACAACTCACAACATGCAGCCTCTAGGTCACCCACAAATACTCACTACATGCAGCCTCATGGTCACCCACAAGAACTCACCACATGCAGCCAATAGGGACACCCACAAGAACTCACTACACGCAGCCCTATGGTCACCCAAAAGAACTCACCACACGCAGCCTCATGGTCGCCCACAAGAACTCACCACATGCAGTCACCAGGGTCAACCACAAGAACTGGCCACATGCAGCCAGCAGGCTCACCCACAATAACTTACCACTTGCAGTAGGCAGGGTCACCTAGAAGAACTCTCCATATGCAGCCTCATGGTCACCCATGAGAACTCACCAGATGCAGCCATCAGGCTCAACCACAAGAACAGACCACATGCAGCCAGCAGTGTCACTCATAATAACTCACCACTTGCAGTAGGCAGGGTCACCCACAAGAACACACCACATGCAGTCAGCAGGGTCACCCACAAGAATTCATCATATGTATCTGGCTTGGGTCACCCACAAGAACAGACCATATGCAGCCTTGCAGTCACCCACAAGAATTCACCTCACGCAGCCAGCAGGATAACCCATAAGCACTGACCACGTGCAGCCTCAGGGTCACCCACAAGACCTGACCACATGCAGCCATCATGGTTGCCCACAAAAACTCACCACAGGCAGCCTCAGGGTCCCTCAGGAGAACTCACCACATGCAGCCATCGGGGTCACCCACAAGAACTCACCATATGCATCTGGCAAGGTCACCCACAAGAACTCACCATATGCATCTGGCAAGGTCACCCACAAGAACTGACCACATGCAGCCATCAGGGGCATCCACAAGAACTCACGACTTTCAGCAGGCAGGTTCACCCACAAGAACTCACCACATGCAGCCATCAGGGTCACCCACAAGATCTCACCACATGCAGGGGTCAGTATTGCCCACAAGAACTCACCACATGCAGCCATCACAGTCACCCACAAGATCTCACCACATGCAGCCATCAAGTTTACCCACAATAACCCACCACATGCAGCCATCAGGGTCACCCACAAGAACTCACCACACGCAGCCTCAGCATCACCCACAAGAACTCACCACAGGTGGCCTCAGGGTCACCCAGAAGAACTGACCACAGGCACCTGTCAGTGTCACCCACAAGAACTCACCACATGCAGCCTTAGGGTCACCCACAAGAACTCACCATATGCATCTGGCAGGGTCTCCCACAAGAATTGACCACGTGCAGCCACCAGTGTCACCCACAAAAACTCACCACATGCAGCCTCTGTGTCACCCACAAGAACTCACCACATGAAGCCATCAGGGTCACACACAAAAACTCACCACATGCAGCCTCAGTGTCACCCACAAGAACTCACTACATGCAGCCTCAGGGTCCCTCAGGAGAACTCACCACATGCAGCCATTGGGGTCACCCACAAGAACTCACCATATGCATCTGGCAGGGTCACCCACAAGAACTCACCATATGTATCTGGCAGGGTCACCCACAAGAACTGACCACATGCAGCCATCAGGGTTACCCACAAGAACTCATGACTTTCAGCAGGCAGGTTCACCCACAAGAGCTCACCACATGCAGCATCAGGGTGACCCACAAGAACTCACCATATGCATCTTTCAGGGTCACCCACAAGAATTGACCACGTGCAGCCACCAGTGTCGCCCACAAAAACTCACCACATGCAGCCTCTGGGTCACCCACAAGAACTCACCACATGAAGCCATCAGGGTCACACACAAAGCCCCACCACATGCAGCCTCAGTGTCACCCACAAGAACTCACCACATGCAGCCTCAGGGTCACCCACAAGAACTCACCATATGCAGCATCTGGGTCACCCACAAGAACTCACCACATGCAGCCAGCAGGGTCACCCACAAGAACTGACCACATGCTGCCTCAGGGTCACCCACAAGAACTGACCACATGTAGCCATCAGGGTCACCTACAAGAAGTCACCACATGCAGTCTCAGGGTCAACCACAAGAACTCACAACATGCAGCAATCAGGGACACCCACAAGAACTCACCACATGCAGCCATCAGGGTGACCCACAAGATCTCACCATATGCAGGCGTCACTGTCACCCACAAGAACTCACCACATGCAGCCTCAGGGTCACCCACAAGAACTCACCACATGCAGCCTCAGGGTCACCCACGAGAACTCACCACATGCAGCCAGCAGGGTCACACACAAGAACTCATCATATGCAGCCTCAGTGTCACCCACAAGAACTCACCATATGGCCTCAGGGTCACCCACAAGAACTGACCACAGGCACCTGTCAGGGTCACCCACAAGAATTCACCACATTCAGTCTGCAGGATAAACCACAAGAACTGACCACACTATGCATACAAGCTTCTCCAGCTGGACTATGGGAACCTTGGGTTGTTCAAAATTTGGACATAGACACTTGCAAAATGCACCAATTACCTAATTGTATGACATACTGAGTCACATCAATGTTATCTGCAAACAACTGTGCCATTATATTGTAGAATCCCTTAAAAATAAACATAAAAAAAAGAACTGACCACATGCAGCCTCAGGGTCACCCACAAGACCTGACCACATGGAGCTGTCATGGTCCACCACAAGATCTCATGACATTCAGCCTCAGGATCCCTTAGGGGAACTCAGCACATGCACCAGCAGGTTCACACACAAGAATTCACCACATGCAACATCACCGTCAGCCAAAAGAACTCACCACATGCAACCATGAGGGTAAGCCAGAAGAACTCACCACATGCAGGCGTCACTGTCGCCCACAAGAACTCACCAAATGCAGCATCAGGGTCACCCACAAGAACTCACCACATGCAGCCAGCAGGGTCACCTACAAGAACTCATCACATGCAGCCTCAGCGTCACCCACAAGAACTCACCACATGTGGCCTCAGGGTCACCCACAAGAACTGACAACAGGCACCTGTCAGGGTCATCCACAAGAACTCACCACATGCAGCCTCACCGTCAACCAAAAGAACTCACCACATGCAGCCATCAGGGTCACCAAAAGAACTCACTACATGCAGCCTCAGGGTCACACACAATAACTGACCCATGCAGCGTCAGGGTCACCCACAAGAACTCAACACATGCAGCCTCGTGGTCACCCATAAGAATTCACCTCATGCAGCCAGCAGGATAACTCAGAAGCACTGACCACATGCAGCCTCAGGGTCACCCACAAGACCTGATCACATGCAGCCATCATGGCCACCCACAAGAACTCACCACATGCATCCTCAGGGTCCCTCAGGAGAACTCACCACATGCAGCCATCAGGGTCACCCACGAGAACTCACCATATGCATCTGGCAGGGTCACCCACAAGAACTGACCACATGCAGCCGTCAGCATCATCCACAAGGACTCACGACTTTCACCAGGCAGGTTTACCCACAAGAACTCACCACAGGCAGCCATAAGGGTCACCCACAAGATCTCACCACATGCAGGGGTCACTGTTGCCCACAAGAACTCACCACATGCAGCTGTCACAGTCACCCACAAGATCTCACCACATGCAGCCATCAAGGTGACCCACAAGAACTCACCACATGCAGCCATCAGGGTCACCCACAAGAACTAACCACATCCAGCCATCAGGGTCACCCACAAGAACTCACCACATGCAGGCATCAGGGTCACCCACAAGAACTCACCACATGCAACCTCAGGGTCACCCACAAGAACTCACCACATGCAGCCATCAGGGCCACCCACAAGAACTCACCACATGCAGCCTCAGCGTCACCCACAAGAACTCACAACAGGTGGCCTCAGGGTCACCCAGAAGAACTGACCACAGGCACCTGTCAGTGTCACCCACAAGAACTGACCACATGCAGCCATCAGGGGCATGCACAAGAACTCACGACTTTCAGCAGGCAGGTTCACCCACAAGAACTCGCCACATGCAGCCATCAGGGTCATCCACAAGATCTCACCACATGCAGGGGTCAGTGTTGCCCACAAGAACTCACCACATGCAGCCGTCACAGTCACCCACAAGATCTCACCACATGCAGCCATCAAGGTTACCCACAATAACCCACCACATGCAGCCATCAGGGTCACCCACAAGAGCTAACCACATCCAGCCATCAGGGTCACCCACAAGAACTCACCACATGCAGCCATCAAGGTCACCCACAAGAACTCACCACATGCAGCCTCAGGTTCACCCACAAGAACTCACCACATGCAGCCTCAGCATCACCCACAAGAACTCACAACAGGTGGCCTCAGAGTCACCCAGAAGAACTGACCACAGGCACCTGTCAGTGTCACCCACAAGAACTCACCACATGCAGGCTTAGGGTCACCCACAAGAACTCACCATATGCATCTGGCAGGCTCTCCCACAAGAACTGACCACGTGCAGCAGCCAGTGTCACCCACAAAAACTCACCACATGCAGCCTCTGTGTCACCCACAAGAACTCACCACATACAACCTTAAGATCACCCACAAGAACTGACCACATGCAGCCATCATTGGTCGCCCACAAGAAATTGTCACATGGAGCCTCAGGTTCCCCCACAGGTACTGACCAGATGCATCCACCAGGTTCACCCACAATAAATCACCACTTGCAGCAGGCAGGGTCACCCACAAGAACTCACCACAGGCACCTGTCAGGGTCACCCACAAGAACTCACCACCTGCAGCCTCGGGGTCACCCACAACAACTCACACATGCAGCCTCATGGTCATCCACAAGAATTCACCACATTCAGTCAGCAGTATAAACCAAAAGAACTGACCACATGCTGCCTCTGTGGCACCCACAAGACCTGACCACATGCAGCTGTCATGGTCGCCCGCAAGTTCTCATGACATCCAGCCTCAGGGTCCCTTAGGGGAAGTCAGCACATGCAGCCAGCAGGGTCACACACAAGAACTCACCACATGCAGCCTCACCGTCAGCTAAAAGAACTCACCACATGCAGCCATGAGGGTCAGCCAGAAGAACTCACTACATGCAGGTATCACAGTCGCCCACAAGAACTCACCACATGCAGCCTCAGGGTGACCCACAAGAACTCATCACATGCAGCCTCAGCGTCACCCACAAGAACTCACCACATGCGGCCTCAGGGTCACCCACAAGAACAGACCACAGGCACCAATCAGGGTCACCCACAAGAACTCACCATATGCATCTGGCAGGGTCACCAACAAGAACTCACCATATGCATCTGGCAAGGTCACCCACAAGAACTGACCACATACAGCCATCAGGGTCACCCACAAGAACTCACCACATGCAGCCTCAGCGTCACCCACAAGAAATCACCACATGCGGCCTCAGGGTCACCCACAAGAACTCACCACATGCAGCCTCAGCATGACCCACAAGAACTCACCACATGTGGCCTCAGGGTCACCCACAAGAACTGACCACATGTGGCCTCAGAGTCCTCCATGAGAACTAACCAGATGCAGCCATCAGGCTCAACCACAAGAACTGACCACATGCAGCCAGCAGGGTCACCCACAAGAACTCAGCACTTGCAGCAGGCAGGGTCACCCACAAGAACTCACCATATCCATCTGGCAGGGTCACCCACAAGAACTGACCACATGCAGCCCTCAGAGTCACCAAACGATCTCACTACATGCAGCCTCAGAGTCACCCACAAGAACTGACCACATGCAGCCTCAGGGTCACACACAAGAACTCGCTACATGCAGCCTAGGGGCACCCACAAGAACTCAACACATGGAGCCTCACAGTCACCCACAAGAATTCACCTCATGCAGCCAGCAGGATAACCCACCACCACTGACCACATGCAGCTTCAGGGTCACCCACAAGACCTGACCACATGCAGCCATCATGGTCGCCCACAAGAACTCACCACAGTCAGCCTCAGGGTCCCTCAGCAGAACACACCACATGCAGCCATCAGGGTCACCCACAAGAACTCACCATATGCATCTGGCAGGGTCACCCACAAGAACTGACCACATGCAGCCATCAGGGTTAACCACAAGAACTCACGAATTTCAGCAGGCAGATTCACCCACAAAATCTCACCACATGCAGCCATCAGGGTCACCCACAAGAACTCATCACATGTAGCCTCAGCATCACCCACAAGAACTCACCACATGCGGCCTCAGGGTCACCCACAAGAACTCACCACAGGCACCTGTCAGGGTCACCCACAAGAACTCACCACATGCAGCCTCAGGATCACCCACAAGAACTCACACATGCAGCCTCATGGTCACCCACAAGAATACACCACATTCAGCCATCAGGATCACCCACAAGAACTGACCACATGCGGCCTCAGGGTCACCCACAAGATCTGACCACATGCAGCTGTCATAGTCGCCCACAAGATCTCACCACATCCAGCCTCAGCATCCCTTAGGAGAACTCATCACATGCTGCCAGCAGGGTCACACACAAGAACTCACCACATGCAGCCTCACCGTCAGCCACAAGAACTCATCAAATGAAGCCATGAGGGTCAGCCAGAAGAACCCACCACATGCAGGTGTCACTGTTGCCTACAAGATCTCACCAAATGCAGCCTCAGGGTCACAGACAAGAACTCACCACATCCAGCAAGGAGGGTCACCCACAAGAATTCATCACATACAGCCTCAGGGTCACCCACAAGAACTGACAAGAGGCACCTGTCAGGGTCACCCACAAGAACTCACCACATGCAGCCATCAGGGTCACCAAAAGAACTCACTACATGCAGCCTCAGGGTCACACACCAGAACTCACCACATGCAGCCTCAGGGTCACCCACAAGAACTTAACACATGCAGCCTCGTGGTCACCCACAAGAATTCACCTCACGCAGCCAGCAGGATAACTCACAAGCACTGACCACGTGCAGCCTCAGGGTCACCCACAAGACCTAACCACATGCAGCCATCATGGCCACCCACAAGAAGTCACCACATGCATCTGGCAGGGTCACCCACAAGAACTCACCATATGCATCTGGCAGGGTCACCCACAAGAACTGACCACATGCAGCCATCAGCGTCATCCACAAGGACTCACGACTTTCAGAAGGCAGGTTCACCCACAAGAACTCACCACATACAGCAGTCAGGGTCACCCACAAGATCTCACCACATGCAGGAGTCACTGTTGCCCACAAGAACCCACCACATGCAGCCGTCACAGTCACCCACAAGATCTCACCACATGCAGCCAGCAGAGTCTCCCACAAGAACTCATCACATGCAGCCTCAGCGTCACCCAGAATAACTCACCACATGTGGCCTCAAGGTCACCCACAAGAACTCACCACAGGCACCTGTCAGGGTCACCCACAAGAACTCACACATGAAGCCTCAGGGTCACCCACAAGAACTCACACATGCAGCCTCATGGTCACCCACAAGAAATCACCACATTCAGCCAGCAGGATAAACCACAAGAAATGACCACATGCAGCCTCAGGGTCACCCACAAGACCTGACCACATGCAGCTGTCATGGTCGCCCACAAGATCTCACCACATCCAGCCTCAGGATCCCTTAGGAGAACTCAGCACATGCAGCCAGCAGGGTCACACACAAGAACTCACCACATGCAGCCTCACCATCAGCCAAAAGAACTCACCACATGCAGCCTCGCCGTCAGCCAAAAGAGCTCACCACATGCAGCCTCAGCATCACCCACAAGAACTCACCACTTGCGGCCTCAGGGTCACCCACAAGAACTGACCACAGGCACCAGTCAGGGTCACCCACAAGAACTCACCATATGCAGGCATCACTGTTGCCCACAAGAACTCACCAAATGCAGCCTCAGGGTCACCCACAAGATCTCACCACATGCAGCCATCGAGGTCACCCACAAGATCTCACCACATGCAGGGGTCACTGTCACCCCACAAGATCTCACCACACGCAGCCATCAAGGTGACCCACAAGAACACAGCACATGCAGCCATCAGGGTCACCCACAAGAACTCACCACATGCAGCCTCATGGTCATCCACAAGAACTCACCTCATGCAACCAGCAGGGTCACCCACAAGAACTCACCACATGCAGCCTCAGTGTCACCCACAATAACTGACCACATACAAACTTAGGGTCACCCACAAGAACTGACCACATGCAGCCGTCAGTGTCACAAACAAAAACTGACCACATGCAGCCTCTGGGTCACCCACAAGAACTCACCACATGAGACATCAGTGTCTCCCAAAAGAACTCACCACATGCAGCCTCAGTGTCACCCACAAGAACTCACCATATACATCTTTCAGGGTCACTCACAAGAACAGACCACATGCAGCCATCAGTGTCGCCCACAAAAACTCACCACATGCAGCCTCTGGATCACCAACAAGAACTCACCACATGAAGCCGTCAGGGTCACACACAAAAACTCACCACATGCAGCCTCAGTGTCACCCACAAGAACTCACTACATGCAGCTTCAGGGTCACCCACAAGAACTCACCCACAAGAACTCACCACATGCAGCCGTCAGGGACACCCACAAAAAGTCACCACTTGCAGCCATCAGGGTCACCTACAAGAACTCATCACATGTAGCCTCAGCGTCGCCCACAAGGACTCACTACATGCAGCTTCAGGGTCACCCACAAGAACTCACCACATGCAGCCATAAGGGACACCCACAAAAAGTCACCACATCCAGCCATCAGGGTTACTCACAAGATCTCACCACATGCAGGCATCACTGTCACCCTCNAAGCCTCAGGGTCACCCACAAGAACTCACACATGCAGCCTCATGGTCACCCACAAGAAATCACCACATTCAGCCAGCAGGATAAACCACAAGAAATGACCACATGCAGCCTCAGGGTCACCCACAAGACCTGACCACATGCAGCTGTCATGGTCGCCCACAAGATCTCACCACATCCAGCCTCAGGATCCCTTAGGAGAACTCAGCACATGCAGCCAGCAGGGTCACACACAAGAACTCACCACATGCAGCCTCACCATCAGCCAAAAGAACTCACCACATGCAGCCTCGCCGTCAGCCAAAAGAGCTCACCACATGCAGCCTCAGCATCACCCACAAGAACTCACCACTTGCGGCCTCAGGGTCACCCACAAGAACTGACCACAGGCACCAGTCAGGGTCACCCACAAGAACTCACCATATGCAGGCATCACTGTTGCCCACAAGAACTCACCAAATGCAGCCTCAGGGTCACCCACAAGATCTCACCACATGCAGCCATCGAGGTCACCCACAAGATCTCACCACATGCAGGGGTCACTGTCACCCCACAAGATCTCACCACACGCAGCCATCAAGGTGACCCACAAGAACACAGCACATGCAGCCATCAGGGTCACCCACAAGAACTCACCACAGGCAGCCTCATGGTCATCCACAAGAACTCACCTCATGCAACCAGCAGGGTCACCCACAAGAACTCACCACATGCAGCCTCAGTGTCACCCACAATAACTGACCACATACAAACTTAGGGTCACCCACAAGAACTGACCACATGCAGCCGTCAGTGTCACAAACAAAAACTGACCACATGCAGCCTCTGGGTCACCCACAAGAACTCACCACATGAGACATCAGTGTCTCCCAAAAGAACTCACCACATGCAGCCTCAGTGTCACCCACAAGAACTCACCATATACATCTTTCAGGGTCACTCACAAGAACAGACCACATGCAGCCATCAGTGTCGCCCACAAAAACTCACCACATGCAGCCTCTGGATCACCAACAAGAACTCACCACATGAAGCCGTCAGGGTCACACACAAAAACTCACCACATGCAGCCTCAGTGTCACCCACAAGAACTCACTACATGCAGCTTCAGGGTCACCCACAAGAACTCACCCACAAGAACTCACCACATGCAGCCGTCAGGGACACCCACAAAAAGTCACCACTTGCAGCCATCAGGGTCACCTACAAGAACTCATCACATGTAGCCTCAGCGTCGCCCACAAGGACTCACTACATGCAGCTTCAGGGTCACCCACAAGAACTCACCACATGCAGCCATAAGGGACACCCACAAAAAGTCACCACATCCAGCCATCAGGGTTACTCACAAGATCTCACCACATGCAGGCATCACTGTCACCCTCAAGAACTCACCACATGCAGCCTCAGGGTCACCCACAAGAACTCACCACTTGCAGCCATCAGGGTCACCTACAAGAACTCATCACATGTAGCCTCAGCATTGCCCACAATAACTCACCACATGTGGCCTCAGGGTCACCCACAAGAACTCACCACAGGCACCTGTCAGGGTCACCCACAAGAACTCACCACTTGCAGCCTCAGGGTCACCCACAAGACCTCATACATGCAGCCTCATGGTCACCCACAAGAATTCACATTCAGCCAGCAGGATAAACCACAAGAACTGACCACATGCAGCCTAAGGGGCACCCACAAGACCTGGCCACATGCAGCTGTCATGGTTGCCCACAAGATCGCACCACATCCAGCCTCAGGGTCCCTTACGAAAACTCAGCACATGCAGCAAGCAGGGTCACACACAAGAACCCAGCACATGCAGCCTCAGTGTCACCCACAAGAACTCACCATATGCAGCTTCGGGGTCACCCACAACACCTCACCACATGCAGCGTCATGGTCATCCACAAGAACTCACCACATGCAACCAGTATGGTCACCCACAAGAACTCACCCCACCCAGACATTAACGTAAACCCAAGAACGGACCACATGCAGACTCAGGGTCACCCACAAGAACTGACCACATGCAGCCATCATGTTGGCCCACAAGTACTTGCCACATGGAGCCTCAGGGTCCGCCATAAGAACTGACCAGATGCAGCCATCAGGCTTAACCACAAGAACTGACCACATGCAGCCAGCAGGGTCACTCACAAGAACTCAGCACTTGCAGCAGGCAGGGTCACCCACAAGAACTCACCATATGCACCTAGCAGGGTGACCCACAAGAACGGACCACATGCAGCCATCAGGGTCACCAAATGATCTCAGGGTCACCCAGAGGAACTGACCACATGCAGCCATCAGGGTCACCAAAAGAACTCACTACATGCAGCCTCAGAGTCACACACAATACCTCACCACATGCAGCCTCAGGGTCACCCACAAGTACTCACCACATGCAGCCTTGTGGACACCCACAAGAATTCACCTCACGCAGCCAGCAGGATAAGCCACAACCACTGACTACATGCAGCCTCAGGGTCACCCACAAGTCCTGACCACATGCAGCCATCATGGTCGCCCACAAGAACTCACCACGGGCAGCCTCAGGGTCTCTCAAGAGAACTCACCACGTGCAGCCATCAGAGTCACCCACAAGAACTCACCATATGCATCTGGAAGGGTCACCCACAAGAACTCACCATATGCATCTGGCAGGGTCACCCACAAGAACTGACCACATGCAGCCGTCAGGGTCATCCACAAGAACTCATGACTTTCAGCAGGCAGGTTCACCCACAAAAACTCACCACATGCAGCCATCAGAGTCACCCACCAGATCTCACCACATGCAGGGGTCAGTGTTGCCCACGAGGACTCACCACATGCAGCTGTTACTGTCACCCACAAGATCTCACCACATGCAGCCATCAAGGTGACCCACAAGAACTCAGCACATGCAGCCATCAGGGTCACCCACCAGAACTCACCACATGCAGCCATCAGGGTCACCCACAAGAACTCACCACATGCAGCCATCAGGATCACCCACAAGAACTCACCACATGCAGCCTCAGGGTCACCCACAAGATCTCACCACATGCAGCCATCAAGGTGACCCACAAGAACTCAGCACATGCAGCCATCAGGGTCACCCACCAGAACTAACCACATCCAGCCATCAGGATCACCCACAAGAACTCACCACATGCAGCCTCAGGGTCACCCACAAGAACTCACCACATGCAGCCTTGTGGACACCCACAAGAATTCACCTCACGCAGCCAGCAGGATAAGCCACAACCACTGACTACATGCAGCCTCAGGGTCACCCACAAGTCCTGACCACATGCAGCCATCATGGTCGCCCACAAGAACTCACCACGGGCAGCCTCAGGGTCTCTCAAGAGAACTCACCACGTGCAGCCATCAGAGTCACCCACAAGAACTCACCATATGCATCTGGAAGGGTCACCCACAAGAACTCACCATATGCATCTGGCAGGGTCACCCACAAGAACTGACCACATGCAGCCGTCAGGGTCATCCACAAGAACTCATGACTTTCAGCAGGCAGGTTCACCCACAAAAACTCACCACATGCAGCCATCAGAGTCACCCACCAGATCTCACCACATGCAGGGGTCAGTGTTGCCCACGAGGACTCACCACATGCAGCTGTTACTGTCACCCACAAGATCTCACCACATGCAGCCATCAAGGTGACCCACAAGAACTCAGCACATGCAGCCATCAGGGTCACCCACCAGAACTCACCACATGCAGCCATCAGGATCACCCACAAGAACTCACCACATGCAGCCTCAGGGTCACCCACAAGATCTCACCACATGCAGCCATCAAGGTGACCCACAAGAACTCAGCACATGCAGCCATCAGGGTCACCCACCAGAACTAACCACATCCAGCCATCAGGATCACCCACAAGAACTCACCACATGCAGCCTCAGGGTCACCCACAAGATCTCACCACATGCAGCCATCGAGGTCACCCACAAGATCTCACCACATGCAGGGGTCACTGTCACCCCACAAGATCTCACCACACGCAGCCATCAAGGTGACCCACAAGAACACAGCACATGCAGCCATCAGGGTCACCCACAAGAACTCACCACAGGCAGCCTCATGGTCATCCACAAGAACTCACCTCATGCAACCAGCAGGGTCACCCACAAGAACTCACCACATGCAGCCTCAGTGTCACCCACAATAACTGACCACATACAAACTTAGGGTCACCCACAAGAACTGACCACATGCAGCCGTCAGTGTCACAAACAAAAACTGACCACATGCAGCCTCTGGGTCACCCACAAGAACTCACCACATGAGACATCAGTGTCTCCCAAAAGAACTCACCACATGCAGCCTCAGTGTCACCCACAAGAACTCACCATATACATCTTTCAGGGTCACTCACAAGAACAGACCACATGCAGCCATCAGTGTCGCCCACAAAAACTCACCACATGCAGCCTCTGGATCACCAACAAGAACTCACCACATGAAGCCGTCAGGGTCACACACAAAAACTCACCACATGCAGCCTCAGTGTCACCCACAAGAACTCACTACATGCAGCTTCAGGGTCACCCACAAGAACTCACCCACAAGAACTCACCACATGCAGCCGTCAGGGACACCCACAAAAAGTCACCACTTGCAGCCATCAGGGTCACCTACAAGAACTCATCACATGTAGCCTCAGCGTCGCCCACAAGGACTCACTACATGCAGCTTCAGGGTCACCCACAAGAACTCACCACATGCAGCCATAAGGGACACCCACAAAAAGTCACCACATCCAGCCGTCAGGGTTACCCACAAGATCTCACCAGATGCAGGCATCACTGTCACCCTCAAGAACTCACCACATGCAGCCTCAGGGTCACCCACAAGAACTCACCACTTGCAGCCATCAGGGTCACCTACAAGAACTCATCACATGTAGCCTCAGCATTGCCCACAATAACTCACCACATGCGGCCTCAAGGTCACCCACAAGAACTCACCACAGGCACCTGTCAGGGTCACCCACAAGAACTCACCACTTGCAGCCTCAGGGTCACCCACAAGACCTCATACATGCAGCCTCATGGTCACCCACAAGAATTCACCACATTCAGCCAGCAGGATAAACCACAAGAACTGACCACATGCAGCCTAAGGGGCACCCACAAGACCTGGCCACATGCAGCTGTCATGGTTGCCCACAAGATCACACCACGTCCAGCCTCAGGGTCCCTTACGAAAACTCAGCACATGCAGCAAGCAGGGTCACACACAAGAACTCAGCACATGCAGCCTCAGTGTCACCCACAAGAACTCACCATATGCAGCTTCAGGGTCACCCACAACACCTCACCACGTGCAGCATCACGGTCATCCACAAGAACTCACCACATGCAACCAATACGGTCACCCACAAGAACTCACCACATCGAGCCAGCAGGGTCACTACAAGAACTCACCACATGCAGGCGTCACTGTCACCCACAAGAACTCACCAAATGCAGCCTCAGCCTAACCCACAAGAACTCACCACATACGGCCTCAGAGTCATCCATAAGAACTGACCACAGGTACCTGTCAGGGTCACCCACAATAACTCACCACATGCAGCCAACAGGGACACCCACAAGAACTCACCACATGCATTCATCAGGGTCACCCACAAGAAGTGACCATATGCATCTTTCAGGGTCACCCACAAGAATTGACCACATGCAGCCGTCAGTGTCACCCACAAAATCTCACCACATGCAGCCTCTGTGTCACCCACAAGAACTCACCACATGCGGCCTCAGAGTCACCCACAGGAACTCACCAAATGCAGCCTCAGGGTCACCCACAAGAACTCACCACATGCAGCCTCAGGGTCACCCACAGGAACTCACCAAATGCAGCCTCAGGGTCACCCACAAGAACTCAACACATGCAGCATCTGAGTCACCCACAAGAACTCACCACATGCAGCCTCATGGTCACCCACAAGAACTCACCACATGCAGCCAGCAGGGTCACCCACAAGAACTGACCACATGCTGCCTCAGGATCACCCACAAGAACTGACCATGTGTAGCCATCAGGGTCACCCACAAGAGCTCACCACATGCAGCCTCAGAGTCAACGACAAGAACTCACCACCTGCAGCCATCAGCATTACCCACAAGATTTCACCATATGTAGGCATCACTGTCAACCACAAGAACTCACCACATGCAGCCTCAGGGTCACCCACAAGAACTCATCATATGCAGCCTCAGTGTCACCCACAAGAACTCACCACATGCGGCCTCAGGGTCACCCACAAGAACTCACCACAGGCACCTGTCAGGGTCACCCACAAGAACTCACCACATGCAGACTCAGGGTCACCCACAAGAACTCACACATGCAGCCTCATGGTCACCCACAAGAATTCGCCACATTCAGTCAGCAGAATAAACCACAAGAACTGACCACATGCAGCCTCAGGGTCATTCACAAGACCTGACCACATGTAGCTGTCATGGTCAGCCACAAGATCCCACCGCATCCAGCCTCAGGGTCCCTTAGGAGAATTCAGCACATGCAGCAAGCAGGGTCACACTCAAGAACTCACCACATGCAGCCTCACTGTCAGCCAAAAGAACTCATCACATGCAGCCATCAGGGTCAGCCAGAAGAACTCACCACATGCAGGCGTCACTGTCACCCACAAGAACTCACCAAATTCAGCCTCAGGGTCACCCACAAGAACTCACCAAATGCAGCCAGCAGGGTCACCCACAAGAACTCATCACATGCAGCCTTAGCGTCACCCACAAGAACTCACCATTTGCGGCCTCATGGTCACCCACAAGAACTCACCACATGCAGGCAGCAGGGTCACCCCCAAGAATGGACCACATGCGGACTCAGGGTCACCCACAAGAACTGACCACATGCAGCCATCATGTTGGCCCACAAGTACTTGCCACATGGAGCCTCAGGGTCCTCCACAAGAACTGACCAGATGCAGCCATCAGGCTCAACCACAAGAACTCAGCACTTGCAGCAGGCAGGGTCACCCACAAGAACTCACCATATGCATCTGGCAGGGTCGCCCACAAGAACTGACCACATGCAGCTATCAGGGTCACCAAAAGAACTCACTACATGCAGCCTCAGGGTAACCCACAAGAACTGACCACATGCAGCCATCAGGGTCACCAAAAGAACTCAGTACATGCAGCCTCAGGGTCACACACAAGAACTCACCACATCCAGCCTCAGGGTTACCCACAAGAACTCAACACATGCAGCCTTGTGGTCACCCACAAGAATTCACCTCACGCAGCCAGCAGGATAACCCACAAGCACTGACCACATGCAGCCTCAGGGTCACCCACAAGACCTGACCACATGCAGCCATCATGGTCGCCCACAAGAACTCACCACAGTCAGCCTCAGGGTCCCTCAGGAGAACTCACCACATGCAGCCATCGGGATCACCCACAAGAACTCACCATATGCATCTGGCAGGGTCACCCCAGCGGAGTCTTCATCAAGGACCAGAGGGGAGAATGACCTGAATGAGAGACAAATCCAGACACAAAGAAGGAGACCAAGACAAAGATCTGATCAAGGTCTCAAAGTTTATTTTTTGTAAGGCAGATTATATAGAAGCAGGCAGGAGGAAACAGCCCCAGCTGGCAGGTCTGAGGCCGTTAGGTCGCTAGGACGCCCAACTGCCCATTGTTTTCTGGGGAAGGTTATGGCTGAGTGAATCCCCAAGAAGAAGCAGGGTGCTCCAGCCAAACGAGGCATGGCGTCCTAATAAGTAAACTATAAGCTTGGGCAGTTGCCTAGTGCTAGATGGATGAGGCTTGGGGAAACAGAAACCTAAGTTAACCCTAGAAGCCTTGGCAAGACTGTTGCCTGCTGGCCATGGCTCCCAACATCTCCTCCCTTCTTTTATACAAAAAGAGGGGGAGTTCCACTTGTAGTGGTGGGCTTTAACCAATTGGGGGAGAAGGGAC
Source organism: Rhizomys pruinosus (assembly GCA_009823505.1). Classification (NCBI taxonomy): domain Eukaryota; kingdom Metazoa; phylum Chordata; class Mammalia; order Rodentia; family Spalacidae; genus Rhizomys; species Rhizomys pruinosus. The sequence continues at coordinate 1,900,336 of VZQC01007398.1, read as the reverse complement.
CTGGCTCCTCCAAAATGACAGACAACTCCAAAGAAATTAGATTGTTTTCTTCTCACCCACTTGTGCCCCTTTCCCAAAGCCCAGGGAACAAACTGCAGAAGAGGAGGTGTGGTAGATTGTAAGGGCTGCAGAGAGATAGGGGTGAATCGTGAGACTACAGGAATATAGTCTGGACTCCTGACTGATCAACATGCCTGTGCATACAAGCTTCTCCAACTGGACTATGGGAACCTTGGGTTGTTCAAAATTTGGACATAGATACTTGCAAAATGCACCAATTACCTAATTGTATGACATACTGAGTAACATCAATGTTATCTGCAAACAACTGTGTCATTATATTGTAGAATCCCTTAAAAATAAAAAATAAATAAATAAATAAATAAATAAATAAATAAATAATAAATAAAACCACACAGTTAGCTCATATAAATTAAATTAGTTTTGGTGTTAAGGTCAGTTGAGGTTTGAGTCCTTAAGGGTCGTTTAGGCCTTGTGCCTGGATCTTTTTACCAGTTTCATCTACGTGAGGACAAAGTCAGGTCTTGCGTGACCAGAGCTTTCCTTTGAAGCATGAGGAGCTTCTTTATACTGACTTTTCTCCTTTGACTGGACACTGGCCAGAAGAAGTCCACTTAAGTGAATCTCCAAGACCTCCCTGGCTCAGGATGACTGGTGACTCACTGCCACAGGACATGTACAAAAGTGCCAATGCAGGACCCTAGGACTTAAGTTGACCTTAGAGGGTAAGGGCCAAAATATTGTCCCTTTAAATTCCTCTTGCCAAATCAGATTGGAGCCCCAAGTATGGTTGTTAAACCTCCAAGAGGGGTAGTTGAATGTTTTTTTATATAACACATAAATAAAGCTTGAACATTGACTTAAATATTTTTTATAAATTTTTAATTTTTGTTGTACAACATTCTGACTAATAGTGAAAGCTCATGACAGAAGCCCGAAGGTAGTAACTGCAGCAAAGGCTAGGAAGGGGTGCTGCTTACTGGCTTGTGTTGTTGGCTCATGTCCAACCCATCGTATACACTATAGAAATATCTGGCCAAGGATGGCATTGTCCACAATGGGCTCAGGCCAGTCTAATGAAGGCAATTATTGAGGTTTTTTTAGCTCAGGTGTGTCAATTTGGCATTAAACCTATCCAGTAAAGCACACAATCTGTTCTTTAACACAGTCCAAGAAACAAACTCAAGATAATAAGGAGGCTAAAAACAATACCTTCTAGGACTATCTTAAATGATAGCTATGTTACTTGTCCCCAGGTCTTGAATTACAGCTTTGAGAAGAAAAAGGAGGGGAGGGCATTATCACATACCTACAGAAGGCAGGAAATGCTTAAATCAACTCACCAGAATTGGTTTTATTTAGACTGTTCTCATGTGGTCCTCAGAAATGAAACTAATATTTCTTAAAAATGTTAAAAGTAACATGTATCAAATATAACAGATATATAGCAGAGTTATAGAAGTTAATGTACCAACAGGAAGTCATAATAAACATACAAGAAATTAAAGACTAGATCCGTAACACATTTAAAGAAAACAAAAAGTATGTTTCACCTTAAGTGCAAAATAGAGTTTATAATCCTTACCAAGTGATTTTTGCCAAATGTTTATTCTATCAATCCATTGCATCCATAGGGTATTAACATTTTGTTTATAATTTTTGTCAACTGTAGCATTTCGTAAGCAAACCAGAATAAACACTTTTATCATAGATGTACCTAATGGTTATTAATACCTTTTAAAGGACCTAAAGTTCCCCCAAATTTTATTCTATGTTATTGATCCCATTAGATTAAAAGCACTTGCCAAGCTGAATAAGTTACAAAGTAAATAATTTTGGTTCACAAAAATGTGCAGTGTTCTCAAAACTCAACAGTTACCCATTAACAAAAATCTCTAAAACTTAAAGAGTTGGAAGATAAGTTTCATAGTAATGTATATTTACCTTTAATATATTATTATGATGTTTATGTCACAATAGTGCTTTTTAGTGCTCACAATTTATAGCTTTAATTTGTACATAATATAACCCAGGAACATAAGGGACAATTTTCACTACTATAAACTATCCCTAAATGGAAAAAATGAATCACCACCCCATATAGAACAATAATAATGGTATGAATTTAAAACAAATTAACACAACAGGGTTTTTTATGTGATCTGTTTTTAAAATATTAGTATGTGAAATTTGGATATTTTATTTAACAGTTACACCTTTATTTACTAAGAAATTGTGCATTAATTTTTTTAACCATTTTTTGTCTTACCTTAAATTTTAAACTGTCTTGGGGGGGTGACAGTGTAAACAAACAAACAACTTTCATATCCGAAGTGGAATTTAAACTTTCACAGGGCAGTTTGAACCTCTGAAATCCAAATGACCTATTTAGTACTCAGGTCTAAGACAATTTTTAAAATTTTTAAATAACTTTTATTTTACCATTGATTATCAAACTGATTGGTAGTCATAAAATCAATTTTTATAGACTGCATGGCACTGAGAATCTTCACCGTGGAACACAGTTTCTTGTACGTGTTATAACCACATTATAGAATTTTGAAAAGTGAATAGTACTTTACGCCCACACTAACAGTTTTGGTGATAGCAATTTATAAAAGTTGTACTGAACAGAGGCACAGACATACATTGTTATCATACACATACATACACACATTGGAGAAAACACCATATACTGTCCATTAGTCATCTGATAGATTCCTAATATGTTGTAAGTTTATTAAAGAGTTGCTAACAGTATAAGAGATTTTTATCCTAGTGTTTGTACTGAACAGACCCACATACCTTGTCAGACATGTTTTCATTTTTTAGAGATGTCATTTAAAGCATACATCCCAGCTGCATTTTCAAGGCTGAGGAGGCTAATGCAGTTCTTCTTACCATGCTGTCATTGATGTTTTATACCTTTACTTTTAAACTATGAACTTATTGAAATATTTTAACAAGTGATGAAAAACAGAATTCTATATTCAGTTTGTACTGAAGGCTAGCCATAACTGAAGTTACAATACAATAATTAAAGACAATTTAACCAAGGAAGAAGATAAAGAATAAAGTGTCAGAAAACATTTATTCCTACCAAGGCAGTACAAAACCAACACAATTAAGCAATGAACAATACCAAAAAACATTTTAGACTGTTTCATTGGAGGGAAGAATTTACAGTTCACAAGTATCCAGGGGAAGCTGTGTGTCACTGTTTATGGCGGCACAGCTGTCAAAAACCTGGCTAAGTAGAAGAAAACAAAACAGGCATTTGTTTCAACCATAAGGGTTAAAAATCAGGTCTTCAGAGGTTTGGAAAATAAGTTGAAAGGAAACTGAAGTTAGAATACCTGTAACTTTAAAACAGTTTAATTTGGAGATCAAATCCAGTCTTAACAGATAACAAATAAAACCTTTAGATAACCAGTTTACATTTTTTTTTCTGTAGGAACTTAGGAACCCGGGTTCAAATTAGGCCTTTAAAAAGTTTTAGAGGCATGCCAAAAATAAAATTAATTTTATTTTTGTGCACAATACAGAATAAAATAATTTTGAAGTGGCCACTTTAAACAGAAACCAATACAGAAGAACACACATGACACGAATCTTAGACACATGAGAGAACAGTTAACACAGACAGCTTGTACAGACATATGACTTGATATAATGAGAGATTTTTTTTCTTTTTTAAAATCTCATACAATAACTTGATGTGCTAGTTTGAATGAGTGTCCCCCATAGGCTCTAGGTATTCAGACGTTTGTCTCCAGTTGGTGGCGCTGTTTTTGCAGGTCTTGGAAGGTGTGGCCATGCTGGAGGAAGTGTGTCACTGGGGCAGGCTTAGTGAGTTTTAACAAGCCTCGTGGTCGACAGTTGCTGTCTCTCTGCTTCCTGTGCTCTTTGCAAGATGTGACCCTCGGCTTGCTGCTCCAGATCTAGCCACCACGCCTCCGGCCACAATGGACTCTAATTCCCTGGAACCAGCAATCATAAGCTCAAATAAACTCTACCTTTTGTAAGTTCCTTGGTCATGGTGCTTTATCACAGCAACAGAAAAGTGACTAATACACTTGATGTCAAGGTACAGAAAGTTTTCAGTTTTCTGGTCTACTGCACAACTTGGCTGTGCAGGGCTGTGGAACCATTAATTTTTCATTTTCACATTTACACACAATCATTTAGAGTTTAAGACATTTTTTAGTTAACTCTATTAAAACACTTTTGTACTCAAAGCCACCAAATGTTGGATTGATTCATTAAATTCCTGTTCCACCTTAACTATCAGTCCTGTTAAGGAGGGCCATCTGCCTGGCATCTTACTATGATGGATTTTGTATTTCCAGGGGAGTGGAGCAGTAACAGCTCTAGCTTCTTGGAGCTTGCAGCATGGGCCCTTTGTGTGCATGCTTGCCTGCACAGGAGAGAGGGGAGACTCTTCCAAGTCTTAAGGGCAGTGTGTTGAATTTGTGTAAGTAGTCCAGAAGAAAATTTTGCCTGTTTTTTATTTGGGTCCTAAGGACAGTTGCCCAATAATTTGTCTAAGGTCCAGGCCTTAGAGGGGCCAGCGGCAGCCAAATTACGGCGGGTAGCGCCCTGGCACCTTTCAGTATAGTCAGCTTTCCATAGGAGAAAATATACTCTTGTTAAAGTAGCTTTAGCCAACAAATTCCAATCATTGACTGTAAGCCAGTCTTCACTAAGAGACTCTAATAATGAGATAGTAAAAGGGGCAACAGGACCATAGGAAGAGACTGCATTTTTCAATTCTTTTATGTGTTTAAATTTAAAACGGTGGTACCGTTGTGTTTTAGTAATTAGAATTTTTTCATCTCCTTCTTCTCCTGTGGCTTCTGACTCCCCCAGTTCCTCCACCTCCGTCTCTCCCTCTGCCTCCATCTCTCCCTCATCAGAGTTTGGAGGAGTAGCCTCATTAATATCTTTCTCGGTGGTTTTGGAATGGGATTGGGTTACTGGGAAGGCATGAAGGGTTTTCTTTTTGGCTTTGTTTTTAGAGAAATGTTTTCGAGCAGGAGGAATGGGGTGGGGACTAATTTCTAAATCAAGCTCACACAGCTGCCTGAGTAATTGTGACTTTTCCTTTTTGGCTTGGAGCAATGTTTTAAGGGATTGCGCTTCTCGGGAAAGCTTAACAGTGGCTTGTCTAGTTATTGTTTCTAAGTCAGATTGAGTGTGGAGTGCTGGGGCACAAAAAGGGGGGCCTGTTTTATAGGATGGAGGAAATGGATCCGAAGGTGCCTGAGGAAGCCAGTCTGAATTATGATACCTAGCAGCCTCCTCCTCGAGGTCAATCTCTTCCTCAGGGGAGAGGGAATCATCATGGAGGGCTTGAGATTTAAATTCCGATAGGACAGGGTAAAGAGATTTAGAAGTGGGGAGTTCAGGTGGGAGATCACTTTTCGGCTCTGGTATGGGGATTGAGACAGAGGGCATTTAGAGGCAGGGGGGGAAGGACTATGGCCTTTAAGGTAGACTTTTGAGCAAGGAGAGATTTGACTATCCTTAAAATCTTTGTTAAGATAATTTTCACATCTTGTACTATTTTTGAAACCTCTGGCTGAAAGTGAACAACTTGTAGAACATCATTTATGAGATTCCAATAAGAAAATGCCTGTACAGGGACTTTTTCAGGGCCAAAGGCTTGATAATAATCTTTCAGGCAGTCACCAACACGGCTCCACCATTTTTCATCTATGGTTCCTTCTTGGGGAAACCAAGGGCAGACACCCTCTAGAAAAATGAAGAAATCAACTAGATCTTTTTCTTAACCCTAGTTCCTCGTATCTTAAGGGAATTCTTTAAACAATTCATGCTTACTACGTGTTTGTCCCAAGGTTCCTTCTGTCTTGAGGCACTTAACTAAATTCTTATTCTTACCCCTTTCCTTGTGCCTTGAGGGTTCATTAACCCTTTTATAACCATGATAGTTTGTCCTATGCCCTCATACCCAGCTATGTGTCAAGCTGTCTTACCTGAGCTTCTGCCACTCCACTTACATCTCCTGATCTGCCTTACAGGCAGGTACTCCTGTAGTTATCACCAATGCGGATCTGACTCACCTGATGGGTGGTGATCCATATGAAGGAAGGACGTCCTCTCTGTGATGAGTTGTGTTCAGGTCACCTCTCATACCCGGAGCCCCATATTGGGCGCCACATGCCCCAGGCAGCAGGGTCTTCAACAAGGACCAGAGGGGAGAATGACTTGAATGAGAGACAAACCCAGACACAAAAAGGAGACCAAGACAAAGATCTGATCAAGGTCTCAAAGTTTATTTTTTGTAAGGCAGATTATATAGAAGCAGGCAGGAGAGAACAGCCCCAGCTGGCATAGTTTGAGGCCGTTAGGTTGCTAGGACACCCAACTGCCCATTGTCCTCTGGGGAAGGTTATGACTGAGTGAACCCCCAAGAAGAATCAGGGTGCTCCAGCCAAACGAGGCATGGCGTCCTAATAAGTAAACTATAAACTTGGGCAGTTGCCTAGTGCTAGATGGATGAGGCTTGGGGAAACAGAAACCTAAGTTAACCCTAGAAGCTGTGGCAAGACCATTGCCTGCTGGCCATGGCTCCCAACACAGCCATCATGGTCGCCCACAAGAACTCACCATAGTCAGCCTGAGGTTCCCACAGGAGAACTCACCACATGCAGCCATCGGGGTCACCCACAAGAACTCACCATATGCACCTGGCAGGGTCACCCACAAGAACACACCATACGCATCTGGCAGGGTCACCCACAAGAACTGACCACATGCAGCCATCAGGGTCACCCACAAGAACACACCACATGAAGCCTCAGTGTCACCCACAAGAAATCACCACAGGTGGCCTCAGGGTCACCCAGAAGAACTGACGACAGGCACCTGTCAGTGTCACCCACAAGAACTCACCACATGCAGCCATCAGGGACACCCACAAGAACTCACCACATGCAGCATCATGGTCACCCACAAGAACTCACCACATGCAACCAGCAGGGTCAAACACAAGAACTCACCACATGCAGCCTCAGTGTCACCCACAATAACTGACCTCATACAAACTTAGGGTCACCCACAAGAACTGACCACATGCAGCCGTCATGGTTGCCCACAAGAAATTGCCATATGGAGCCTCAGGGTATCCCACAGGTACTGACCAGAAGCAGCCATCAGGCTCACCCACAGTAAATCACCACTTGCAGCAGGCAGGGTCACCCACAAGAACTCACCATATGCATCTGGCAGGGTCACCCACAAGAACTGACCAAATGCAATCATCAGGGTCACCAAAAAAACTCACAACATGCAGCCATCAGGATCACACACAAGAACTCACCACATGCAGCCATCATGGTCTCCCACAAGTACTCACCACATGCAGCCTCAGGGTCACACACAAGAACTCAACATATGCATCTGGCAGGGTCACCCACAAGAACTGACCACATGCAGCTGTCAGTGTCGCAAACAAAAACTGACCACATGCAGCCTCTGGGTCACCCACAAGAACTCACCACATGAGACATCAGGGTCTCCCACAAGAACTCACCATATGCAGCCCCAGGGTCACCCACAAGAACTCACCATATGCATCCTTCAAGGTCACACACAAGAACTGACCACGTGCACCCGTAAGTGTTGCCCACAAAAATTCAACACATGCAGCCTCTGGGTCACCAACAAGAACTCACCACATGAAGCCATCAGGGTCACACACAAAAACTCACCACATGCAGTCTCAGTGTCACCCACAAGAACTCACCACATGCAGCTTCAGGGTCACCCACAAGAACTCACCACATGAAGCCATCAGGGACACCCACAAGAACTCACCACATGTAGCCATCAGGGTCATATGCAGCCTCAGTGTCACCCACAAGAACTCACTACATGCAGCCAGCAGGGTCACCCACAAGAACTCATCACATGCAGCCTCAGCGTCACCCACAAGAACTCACCACAAGCACCTGTCAGGGTCACCCACAAGAACTCACTACATGCAGCCAGCAGGGTCACCCACAAGAACTCATCACATGCAGCCTCAGCGTCACCCACAAGAACTCACCACAAGCACCTGTCAGGGTCACCCACAAGAACTCACCACATGCAGCCTCATGGTCACCCACAAGAATTCACCACATTCAGCCAGCAGGATAAACCACAAGAACTGACCACATGCAGCCTCAGGGTCACCCACAAGACCTGGCCACATGCATCTGTCATGGTCGCCCACAAAATCTCACCACATCCAGCCTCAGGGTCCCTTAGGAGAACTCAGCGCATGCAGCCAGCAGGGTCACACACAAGAACTCACCATATGCAGCCTCACCGTCAGCCAAAATAATTCACCACATGCAGCCATCAGGGTCAGCCAGAAGAACTCACCACATGCAGGCATCACTGTTGCCCACAAGAACTCACCAAATGCAGCCTCAGGGTCACCCACAAGAACTCACCACATGTGGCCTCAGGGTCACCCACAAGAACAGAGCACAGGCACCTGTCAGGGTCACCCACAAGAACTCACCACATGCAGCTGTCAGGGTCACCCACAAGAACAGACCACATGCAGACTCAGGGTCACCCACAAGAAATGACCACATGCAGCCATCATGTTGGCCCACTAGTATTGCCACATGGAGCCTCAGGGTCCTCCATGAGACTGACTAGATGCAGCCATCAGGATCAACCACAAGAACTGACCACATGCAGCCAGCAGGGTCACCCACAAGAACTGAGCACTTGCAGCAGGCAGGGTCACCCACAAGAACTCACCATATGCATCTGGCAGGGTCACCCACAAGAACTGACCACATGCAGCCATCGGGGTCACCAAAAGAACACACTACATGCAGCCTCAGGGTCATACACAAGAACTCACCACATGCAGCCTCAGGGTCACCCACAAGAACTCACCACAGGCAGCCTCAGGGTCCCTCAGGAGAACTCACCACATGCAGCCATCACGGTCACCCACAAGAAATCACCATATGCATCTGGCAGGGTCACCCACAAGAACTCACCATGTGCATCTGGCAGGGTCACCCACAAGAACTGACCACATGCACCTGTCAGGGTCATCCACAAGAACTCACAACTTTCAGAAGGCAGGTTCACACACAAGAACTCACCACCAGCCATCAGGGTCACCCACAAGATCTCACCACATGCAGGGGTCAGTGTTGCCCACAAGAACTCACCACATGCAGCTGTCACAGTCAGTCACAAGATCTCACCACATGCAGCCATCAAGGTGACTGACAAGAACTCACCACATGCAGCCATCAGGGTCACCCACAAGAATTAACCACATCCAGCCATTAGGGTAACTCACAAGAACTCACCACATACAGCCAGCAGGGTCACCCACAAGAACTCACCACATGCAGTCTCAGAGTCACCCACAAGAACTCACCACAGGTGGCCTCAGGGTCACCCACAAGAACTGACCACAGGCACTTGTCAGTATCACCCACAAGAACTCACCACATGCGGCCTCAGGGTTGCCCACAAGAACTCACCACAGGCACCTGTCAGCGTCACCCACAAGAACTCACCACATGCAGCCTCAGGGTCACCCACAAGAACTCACACACGTAGCCTCATGGTCACCGACAAGAATTCACCACATTCAGTCAGCAGGATAAACCACAAGAACTGACCACTTGCAGCCTCAGGGTCACCCACAAGACCTGGCCACATGCAGCTGTCATGGTCGCCCACAAGATCTCACCACATCCACCCTCAGGGTCCCTTAGGAGAACTCAGCACATGCAGCCAGCAGGGTCACACAAAACAACTCACCACATGCAGCCTCACCGTCAGCCAAAAGAACTCACCGGAGATCTCCTGAGCCCAGCGGAAGGAAGAGGTGGAGACAGGTAGGAACTGGGTGCCTTGGCGAGCTGATTGTTGATCCTTTGGTCCTGCTGTCTTTGGTTTGATTGGCCTTTGTGGCTGTGAGGTTGGAGTTATCCTCCCAGCTGGGATTAAAGGCAGGCTTGTGTGACTCGAGATCTGAGATCTCCTGAGCCCAGCGAAGTGCTTGGGGCGCGGCATGAAAGGCACCCCCCCCTCCCCCGCCACTGAGATTACGAAGAAGCGTCTGAAGGAGGCAAGCAAGGCAACCTTCAACACAGTGAAGAGGCATTGGACGCACAATGGAATACACGCAAGGAGAACCCTATGCCAGGATCACGAAAAAGAGACTACACTGGAAAGGGGCAGGATAATCCCACGCCAAGCTTTACCAACCCTATGGGAAGACTCCTGAAGTGGGATCCTCTGGGGGATGCCCCAGGACACAGCCATCAGAAACACAATTGGGAACATACTTAAAGAACTACAAGATCATAAAGAACAAATTAAGATCTAAGAAAAGAGAAGGAGGAACTCAAGATAGACCAAGAGAGAGAAGAATGACAAAGCCCTGGAAGGGAAGTAGAACCAGAAAGATCCATGCTGGAAAAAGAAAAAGGAAACCAACCAGCAACGAAAGAGCTACAAAAGGAAAGAACGAAAGCTCCAAAAGAAATAAAACACTAAAGAAATCACTGAGAGGAATGAAAAAGGAAATCGAAACACTCATCCATTCCAAGAGGAAAGGAAGGCAAAAGCCCTCAGAAAGCAGAATGGAGGAAGAAAGAACCAAGAATATCAGACTGGAAGATAACCAGAACAACTAAACCTCAGGAAGAATTATGAAAATTTAAAAATCACAAAAATGGAACAACCAGGAGCTGTGGAGACCACTATGAAAAGATCAAACTCCGCATCATAGGAATGACAGAAGGAGAAGAATCCCAAGAGAATGGTATTGACAGATCTTAACAGAAATAATAGATGAAAACTTCCCCAAACAAAAAAGACAAACCAATACCAAATACAAGAAGCACAAGAACTCAAACAGACAAGATCAGAAAAGAAATTCTCCACGTCACATCATAGTTAAAATGCTAGACACCCAAAACAAAGGACAAAATCCTTAAAGCCACAAGGAAAAACAACAAAGGACCTATAAGGGAAACCCTCAAATTACAACTGACTTCTCAACGCAACAATGAAAGCAAGAAAACCTGGAGCAAAAACATTCCCCAGTGTTAAGGACAAAGATGCCAACCCAGGAACTAAACCCAGCAAAAATGTCAATCATAGTGGAGAGGATGAGAGGAAATCTCCATACATAAACAACTTGAAAGAATACATGTCCGGAACCAAACCTCAGAGAAACAATTGAGCAATTCAAAGAACAGAAGAAAAGGACAACCAACCCTCACCACATACAAAAGATAATCATAAAAGCATAATCGGCAGAAGTAGAAACCTAAATCAAACCGCAGAGGGATAATAAAGCAAAAGGAGAGCAACACAAGCCCTATCAGTCATAACTAAAATTAATGGACTAAATTCCCAATCAAAAGACATGACTGAAAGATGGATTGAGAACAGAATCATCGATATGCTGTCTACAAGAAACACATCTTACCTTCAAGACAGACCACCTAATCGAATGATGGAAAAAAATACTCCAAGCAAATGGTACCAAAAGAAAGCAGGTGTTGCTATTTAATATCGTATAAAATAGACTTCAAAGTAAAAGAAATCAGAAGAGACAAAGAAGCCATTACATTTTCATCAAAGAACAATCCACCAAGAAGATTTCACAATGATGAATATATATGTCCAAATCTCTGATGCACAAACTTTAAAGACAATTCCTCCAGAACCAAAAGTCACAGACTAACACCAGACAACGCATAGTGGGAGATTCAATACCCCACTGAGTCGTTTGAGATAGGTCAACAGGAAAAAAAAACAGAGAGCCATCTGAACTGAAAAACAGATACACCAAATGGACCTCATACACCCTACCGAACATGTCCATCTAGAAGGCCAGAGGAGTACACGTTTCTACCCAGCAACCCCCGAACAGTTCCAAAATCACCACATACCTGGGCAGACGAAGAAACCTCTAACAAATACAAGATTGAAATAATTTCATGTGCTCGCTGTCAGACCACAGTGCATGAAAGTCAATTCATCATTGCAGCCACGGAATGACCGACATCCTGCCTGACAAAAGCAGCATGAGACTAAAGCACAGCGAGCTGCTTGAATAATGAATGGGTCAAGAAGAGATAAAGAAATAATAAAAAAATCCTGGAACGAATGACAATGAAAATACAACACAACAACCTATTGGGATACCTTAAAAGCAGTCCAGTTAAAGGGAAGTTTATAGGCCCTGGGGTCCTACATTAGAAAAACAGAAGAAAGCAGCAATGTGAATGATCTAACACTACCAGCTAAAAGCACTTGAGAGGCAACAACAGATGAACCCTAAATGCAGCACAGAAAAAACGAGAGAAGCAGAGACAAAAATCAGAGATAGAAATAAAGACAAGGAGAGAGAACATACAAAAAATCAATAGGCTAAAAGTGTTCTTTGAAAGAATAAACAATGAACAATAGACAACCGCTAGCCCAGTAACAAAAGAAAGAAGGAACAACTCCAAATCATACAATCTGTGGATGAAAAGGGAGATATACACGGACAAGGAGAAGATCAAGAAAAATTATATGGGAAATTACAAGACCTATAGTGTTACAAGTTTGAAACGTAGAAGAATGATGAATATCAAATCCTGGGATTACCAAAGCTGGTCAAGAAGAGACGATCAGTGAAGACGCGAGTAGCAATAAATAAATAAGGTAGTATAAGAAGCCTCGCGGCAACGTGAAGAGAAAACAATCCCAGGCCATGGGTTTCACAGCAGAATTCTATAAAACATTTCAAAAGACTACAACCATTATCCTGAAACTGGTTTTAAAGTATACAATCAGAGGGAATTCTCCAAATTCCTTCTGATGAAGGCCAAGCATACTCTATTATCAAAACCAGGCAAAGATGCCAACTAAAAAGGAGAATTATAGACCCATTCCCTCATGAACACAGATACCAAAATTCTAAACAGATACTGGCAAATCTGCATACAGACCCAATCAGAGTCAATCATCCATCAATGATCGAGTGGATCATACCAGAGATGCAGGGATTGGTCAACATATGAAAATCAATAAACATCATCAAACACATAAACGTAATCAAAGACAAAAACCACACCATATCTCAATTGGGCTGAAAAAACCTTTGACAAATTCAGCATCCCGGCTAAAGTCCTAGAAGGAATTGGAGGGATCATTCGCGCTAATGTAATCAAAGCCATATACAGGAAACCCACAACCAATATCATCCTAAATGAGAAATGACAGAAGATTTCCCTTCAAATGTAGGACTCAGCAAGGCTGCCCCCTGTACCACTCCTCTTCATAATAGGCTGAACACTGCTAGAGCAATAAGGCAGAAAAGGATTAAAGGAAAGTACTATTGAAAAGAGGAAGTCAACTATCCCTATTTGCTGATGTAGATTGTTTACTTAAGGGATTGGCTGAAAAACTCCACCAGGAAACTCCTAGAAAACGATTAACAGCTGTCATCAAAGTGGCATACAAAAATCAACTTAAAAAATCAATGGCCCTTCTTCACCAAAATAGCAAACTGTAGAGAAGAATTCAAGAGACTTCCCACTCCACAATAACTCAAAAACAATAAATACCTAGGAACAAAACCTAACAAAGACACCAAAGACCTCACAACAAAAATGTTTAAACCTTAAAGAAAGAAATGAAGAAGAACTCAGAAGATGGAAAAACCTCCCATGCTCATCGATTGGGAAATTAACATGGTAAAAATGTCCATTTTGAACCAAAACTCGTTATAGATTTAACGCAATCCCAATCAAAATCCCCAAGGTTTCTTTCACACGGTGGAAACAAAAGTCTTTAAATTTCATTTGGAAAAAACAAAAGACCCCAAATAGCCCAAATCAACCACTGAGTGAAAAAAGCTACACGGAGGGATCTCTATACCAGAATTAAACATCTACAGGGCTATATCAGTAAAAACAGCCTGGTACTGGCACAAGACAGACTGTTTACCAATGGAACAAAACCGAAGATCCAAATCTGAGCACAATACAATTTCAGCATCTTATATTTTACAAGGGGGCCAGAAACCACAATGGAAAAAGACAGCAATCTTCAGCAATGCTGTTGGCAAAACTGGATGACCATTGTATAAGAATGAAATTAAACCCCTCCTCTCAACCCTGTAAAAAGTCAACTCCAGATGGATCAAAGCCCTTAACGTGTGAAACACCCAGAAACTCTCGAAGATGAAGAAGAAAAAGTTGGCAGCAGACTTACAAGACATGATGGAAAAAAGACTTCCTAAATTCAGACAGCAGCTGGCGCAAGAATTAAGTCGACAATTGACAATGGACCTCACAAACTCAAAAGCTTCTGTAAATCAAAGAAACAATCAAAGGAAGTGAAGAGAAATCCCCAGAGTGGAGAAACCTTCAGCTTCAGATACATCTGACAAAGCATGATTTCCAGATAAATTAAACTACTCAAAAACAAAGAAAAAAGAAAAACAAATGACCACACTCAATAGATGGAGCAAATAACTACAGAGACTTCACAAGTAGGAATTAAGATGTCTGAGAAACACCTCAAAGAACTGTCAACATCACTAATCATTAGGAAATGCAAATGAAACACTTTAAGAATATCATTTTACTCAATTAAGACTGGCTAGGATCAAGAAAACAAATGAACCAAGGCTGAGAGTGTGTGGGAAAGGGAACACTAATCCACGCGGTGGGAATGAAAACTCGTAAGCCACTATGGAAATGCATTGTGGAGAACCCTTGGAAGACTTGGAATGGAATTGCCACGCGACCCCAGCTCATACCACTCTGGGCATGTACCCCAACTAGCTCACCACAGAGACACTATCACGGCCATGTTATTGCCAGGCTCTCTTCACAATAGCAAGGAGCTGGAAACCAACCTAAATGCCACCTTCAACTGACAGTGGATAGAAAAATGGCACATCTACACATGGAAGTTCTATGCAGCAGTAAAAAGAGGCCATCCCGACGTTGCAGAAAAAGGGCTGGAGCTAGAGGACATCATGCTGAGTGAAGTAACACAGTCCCAGAAAAACAAACGATGAATGGTATCCCTCATCTGTGGATGCTAGTGCCAATTACCCAGTTGTATTTCTTGTGTAGGGCCCCCTGAGCTTTTGTACAAAGCAGTTGGGCGTAATGCATTTTGGAAACAACAACAGAAAAGACTGCATCAAAGAACTGACTGAAACAGTGAACTTCTGCTCAAAACAGTCAACTTCCCCATGGACGATATTGAGAAAGACTAAGAGATGAAAAGCATGTTTGGCAGAATGCATGAGCTCTGGAGGGGTGGGGGAATGAGCGGGAACATGGGTCTAGATTTTTGTTAAAAATAAATAAATAAATAAAATATGAAAAAAAGAGAAATATCAATATACTTGATGATTACCTTTAAAAAAAAAAAAAGAACTCACCACATGCAGCCATCAGGGTAAGCCAGAAGAACTCACCACATGCATGTGTCACTGTCGCCCACAAAAACTCACCAAATGCAGCTTCAGGGTCACCCACAAGAACTCACCAAATGCAGCCATCAGGGTCACCCACAAGAACTCATCACATGCAGCCTCAGCATCACCCACAAGAACTCACCACATGCAGGCAGCAGGGTCACCCCCAAGAACGGACCACATGCAGACTCAGGGTCCCCACAAGAACTGACCATATGTAGCCATCAGGTTGGCCCACAAGTACTTGCCACAAGGAGCCTCAGGGTCCTCCATGAGAAATGAGCAGATGCAGCCATCAGGCTCAACCACAAGAACTCAGCACTTGCAGCAGGCAGGGTCACCCACAAGAACTCAACACATGCAGCCTCACGGTCACCCACAAGAATTCACCTCACGCAGCCAGCAGGATAATCCACAAGCACTGACCACATGCAGCCTCAGGGTCACCCACAAGAACTCACCACAGGCAGCCTCGGGGTCCCTCAGGAGAACTCAGCACATGCAGCCATCAGGGTCACCCACAAGAACTCACCATATGCATCTTTCAGGGTCACCCACAAAAACTGACCACATGCAGCCATCAGGGTCATCCACAAGAACTCATGATATTCAGCAGGCAGATTCACCCACAAGAACTCACCACATGCAGCCATCAGGGTCACCCACAAAATCTCACCACATGCAGGGGTCAGTGTTGCCCACAAGAACTCACTACATGCAGCTATCACAGTCAGTCACAAGAACTCACCACATGCAGCCATCAGGGTCACCCACAAGAACTCACCACATGCAGCCTCAGGGTCACCCACAAGAACTCACCACATGCAGCCATCAGGGTCACCCACAAGAACTCACCACATGCAGCCTCAGCGTCACCCACAAGAACTCACCACAGTTGGCCTCAGGGTCACCCAAAAGAACTGACCACAGGCACCTGTCAGTGTCACCCAAAAGGACTCACCACGTGCAGCCGTCAGGGACACCCACAAGAAATCACCACATGCAACCTCAGTGTCATCCACAAGAACTCACACATTCAGCCTCAGGGTCACCCACAAGATCTCACCACATGCAGCCGCCAGGGACACCCACTAGAACTCACCACAGGGTTACCCACAAGATCTCACCATATGCAAGCATCACTGTCACCCACAAGAAATCAGCACATGCTGCCTCAGGGTCACACACAAGAACTCACTGCATGCAGCCATCACGGTCACCCACAAGAACTCATCACATGTAGCCTCAATGTCACCCACAAGAACTCACCACACGCGGCCTCATGGTCAGCCACAAGAATTCACCATAGGCACCTGTCAGGGTCACCCACAAGAACTCACCACATGCAGCCATCAAGGTCACCCACAAGAACTCACCACATGCAGCACACAGGGTCAACCGAAAGAACTGACCACATGCAGCCATCAGGGTCACCCACAATAACTCACCACTTATAGTAGGCAGGGTCACCCACAAGAACTCACCAGATGCAGCCATCAGGCTCAACCACAAGAACTGACCACATGCAGCCTCACGGTCACCCACAAGAACTCACCACATGCAGCACACAGGGTCAACTGAAAGAACTGACCACATGCAACCAGCAGGGTCACCCACAAGAACTCACCACTTGCAGTAGGCAGGGTCACACACAAGAACTCACCACATGCAGCTGTCAGGGTCACCCACAAGAACTCACCACATGCAGCTGTCAGGATCACCCACAAGAACTCACCATATGCATCTGGCAGGGTCACTCACAAGAACTGACCACATGCAGCCATCAGTGTCGCCCACAAAAACTCACCACATGCAGCCTCTGGGTCACCCACAAGAACTCACCACATGCAGCCTCAGGGTCACCCACAAGAACTCACCACATGCAGCCAGCAGGCTCACCCACAAGATCTGACCACACGCACCCAGCAGGGACACCTACAACATCTGCCCAAGTGAAGCCAGCAGGATCACCCACAAGTACTCACCACATGCAGCGGTCAGGGTCACCAACAAAATCTCACCATATGCAGCAGTCAGGGCCACCCACAAGAACTCGCCACATGCAGCCGTGACAGTCACCCACAATATCTCAGGACATGCAGCCATCAGGGTCACCCACAAGAACTCACCACATGCAGCCTCAGTGTCACCCACAAGAACTCACCACATGTAGCCTTACAGTCACCCACAAGAATTCACCACATTCAGCCATCAGGATCACCCACAAGAACTGACCACATGCTGCCTCAGGGTCACCCACAAGAACTCACCACATGTAGCCAGCAGGGACACCCACAAGAACTTACCACATGCAGCCTCAGAGTCACCCACAAAAACTCACCATATGCATCTGGCAGGATCACCCACAAGAACTGACCACATGCAGCCATCAGTGTCGCCCACAAGAACTCACCACATGCAGCCTCACGGTCACTCACAAGAACTCACCACCTGCAGTCATCATGGTCACCCACAAGAACTCACCTCATGCAGCCTCAGGGTCCCCCATGAGAACTCACCACATGCAGCCTCAGGGTCACCCACAAGAACTCACCATATGTACCTGGCAGGGTCACCCACAGGAACTCACCACATGCAGCCATCAGTGTCACCCACAAAATCCACATGCAGCTGTCAGGGTCACCTACAAGAACTCACCATATGCATCTGGAAGGGTCACCCACAAGAAC
The DNA here is from genome assembly GCA_009823505.1 of Rhizomys pruinosus. Lineage (NCBI taxonomy): Eukaryota > Metazoa > Chordata > Mammalia > Rodentia > Spalacidae > Rhizomys > Rhizomys pruinosus. The sequence continues at coordinate 1,882,132 of VZQC01007398.1, read as the reverse complement.
TCACCACAGGCAGCCATCAGGGTCACCCACAAGAACTCACCACATGCAGCCTCAGCGTCACTCACAAGAACTCACCACATGAGGCCTCAGGGTCACACACAAGAACTGACCTCAGGGTCACCCACAAGAACTCACCACATACAGCCATCAGGGACACCCACAAGAACTCACCACATGCAGCCATCAAGGTCACCCACAAGAACTCACCACAGGCAGCACGCAGGGTCAACCGCAAGAACTGACCACATGCAGCCAGCAGGGTCACCCACAATAGCTCACCACTTGCAGCTGGCAGGGTCACCCACAAGAACTCACCACATGTAGCCTCAGGGTCACCCACAAGAACTCACGACATGCAGCCTCAGGGTCATCCACAAGAACTCACCATATCCATCTGGCAGGGTCACCCACAAGAACTCACCACATGCAGCTGTCAGTCTCGTCCACATAAACTCACCACATGAAGCCTCTGGGTCACCCACAAGAACTCACCACATGCAGCCTCAGCGTCACCCACAAGAACTCACCACATGAGGCCTCAGGGTCACGCACAAGAACTTACCTCAGGGTCACCCACAAGAACTCACCACATACAGCCATCAGGGACACCCACAAGAACTCACCACATGCAGCCATCAAGGTCACCCACAAGAACTCACCACAGGCAGCACGCAGGGTCAACCGCAAGAACTGACCACATGCAGCCAGCAGGGTCACTCACAATAGCTCACCACTTGCAGCTGGCAGGGTCACCCACAAGAACTCACCACATGTAGCCTCAGGGTCACCCACAAGAACTCACGACATGCAGCCTCAGGGTCATCCACAAGAACTCACCATATCCATCTGGCAGGGTCACCCACAAGAACTCACCACATGCAGCTGTCAGTCTCGTCCACATAAACTCACCACATGAAGCCTCTGGGTCACCCACAAGAACTCACCACATGCAGCCTCAGCGTCACCCACAAGAACTCACCACATGAGGCCTCAGGGTCACGCACAAGAACTTACCTCAGGGTCACCCACAAGAACTCACCACATACAGCCATCAGGGACACCCACAAGAACTCACCACATGCAGCCATCAAGGTCACCCACAAGAACTCACCACAGGCAGCACGCAGGGTCAACCGCAAGAACTGACCACATGCAGCCAGCAGGGTCACTCACAATAGCTCACCACTTGCAGCTGGCAGGGTCACCCACAAGAACTCACCACATGTAGCCTCAGGGTCACCCACAAGAACTCACGACATGCAGCCTCAGGGTCATCCACAAGAACTCACCATATCCATCTGGCAGGGTCACCCACAAGAACTCACCACATGCAGCTGTCAGTCTCGTCCACATAAACTCACCACATGAGGCCTCTGGGTCACCCACAAGAACTCACCACATGCAGCCATCAGGGTCACCCACAAGAACTCACCACATGCAGCCTCACAGTCACCCACAAGAATTCACCACATTCAGCCATCAGGATCACCCACAAGAACTGACCACATGCAGCCTCAGGGTCACCCACAAGAACTCACCACATGTAGCCAGCAGGGTCACCCACAAGAACTCACCACATGTAGCTGGCAGGGTCACCCACAAGAACTCACCACATGCAGCCTCAGAGTCACCCACAAGAACTCACCATATGCATCTGGCAGGGTCACCCACAAGAACTCACCACATGCAGCCTCATGTTCACCCACAAGAACTCACCACATGCAGCCTCAGCATCACCCACAAGAACTCACCACATGAGGCCACAGGGTCATGCACAAGAACTGACCTCGGGGTCACCCACAAGAACTCACCACATGCAGCCATCAGGGACACCCACAGGAACTCACCACATGCAGCCTTCACGATTACCCACAAGATCTCAGCACATGCAGCCATCAGGGTCACCCACAAGAACTCACAACATGCAGCCATCAAGGTGACCCACAAGAACTCACCACATGCAGCCATCGTGGTCGCCCACAAGAACTTGCCACGTGGAGCATCAGGGTCCCCCACAAGAACTGAACAGATGCAGCCATCAGGCTCAACCACAAGAACGCACCACTTGCAGCAGGCAGGGTCACCCACAAGAACTCCCCATATGCATCTGGCAGGGTCACCGACAAGAACTCACCACATGCAGCATTCAGGGTCTCCCAAAAGAACTCACCACATGCAGCCTCTGGGTCACCCAGAAGAACTTACCACATGCAGCCATCAAGGTCTCCCACAAGAACTCACCATATGCATCTGGCAGGGTCTCCCACAAGAACTGACCACATGCAGCCATCAGTGTCGCCCACACAAACTCACCACATGCAGCCTCTGGGTCACCCACAAGAACTCACCACATGCAGCCATCAGGGTCACCCACAATAACTCACCACAGGCAGCACACAGGGTCAACTGCAAGAACTGACCACATGCAGCCAGCAGGGTCACCCACAATAACTCACCACTTGCAGGCCGCAGGGTCACCCACAAGAACTCACTACATGCAGCCTCAGGGTCACCCACAAGAACTCACCACATGCAGTCTCAGGGTCACCCACAAGAACTCACCACATGCAGCCTCAGCGTCACCCACAAGAACTCACCACAGGTGGCCTCAGGGTCACCTACAAGAACTGACCACAGGCACCTGTCAGTATCACCCACAAGAACTCACCACATGCAGCCATCAGGGTCACCCACAAGAACTCACCACAGGCAGCACACAGGGTCAACCGCAAGAACTGACCACATGCAGCCAGCAGGGTCACCAACAATAACTCACCACTTGCAGTAGGCAGGGTCACCCACAAGAACTCACCACATGCAGCTGTCAGGGTCACCACAAGAATTCACCATATACATCTGGCAGGGTCACCCACAAGAACTCACCACATGCAGCCATCAGTGTCGCCCACAAAAATTCACCACATGCAGCCTCTGGTTCACCCACAAGAACTCACCACATGCAGCCAGCAGGCTCACCCACAAGATCTGACCACACGCACCCAGCAGGGACACCTACAACATCTGCCCAAGTGAAGCCAGCAGGATCACCCACAAGTACTCACCACATGCAGCGGTCAGGATCACCCACAAAATCTCACCACATGCAGCAGTCAGGGCCACCCACAAGAACTCACCACATGCAGCCGTGACAGTCACCCACAATATCCCAGGACATGCAGCCACCAGGGTCACCCACAAGAACTCACCACATGCAGCCTCAGTGTCACCTACAAGAACTCACCACATGCAGCCTCAGGGTCACCCACAAGAACTGGCCACAGGCACCTGTCAGGGTCACCCACAAGAACTGACCACATGCAGCCATCAGGGACACCCACAAGAATCCACCACATGCAGCCATCACAGTCACCAACAAGATCTCAGCATATGCAGCCATCAGGGTCACCCACAAGAACTCACTACATGCAGCCATCAGGGTCACCCACAAGAACTCACCACATGCAGCCTCACGGTCACCCACAAGAACTCACCATATGCAGCCTCTGCGTCACCCACAAGATCTTACCACATGCAGCCATCAGTATCCCCCACAAGAACTGACCTCATACAGCCTCAGAGTCACCCACAAGAACTGACCCGATGCAGTTGTCATGGTCGCCCACAAGAACTCACCATATGCAGCCATCAGGATCACCCACAAGAACTCACCACATGCACTTACTAAGATAACTGTGAAATAGGTATAACACTTAACCTCATTTTAAACAATGAAAACACAGAGATCCAGAGACTCCCATCATTTTACTAGTTATCACATAGCTGGCAAACAGTACAGCTAGGATTCATATCCAGGCACGCAGGCCCTAGAGCCCCGACTGACTGCCCAGCACACTGATTCTCTGCAGAGCAGAGAAAACTCAATGGCTTTTCAGAGAAAGGAAGAATGCGATGGCTGTAGAGGTCAAGAAGGGATGGCTAGGGTGTGATACTAACTATGATACTATCTATGGTGTGGTACTAACACAGAGAACAGTAAAGGTTGCTTTGCTAAATAAATAATTAAAAATAAAAGGTTCATTTTGTATAAAGAGATTTGAGGGCCAGCTACTTTGGACAACTGGACAAACAGGAGTCCTTGCTGGTTTTTAATCAAGGGCCATATCTGTGCACCATGGAGGTTCATTATAACTCTGCTCAGCTGCAGTAACACCAGCTTCTCCCACAGCTGTCATCGAAGCACCTGTAGCCCCAGTTTGTGATCCAGCAGCAGCGACAGCCCCCATGGCCTGTACCCCAAGTCCATTCCCATCCCCAGTTTGCCTCAGTCCTTCCAAGCCTGGCCCTACAGCCCAGCTCAGAAGCCCATGCCATGCCACTAGGCCCAGTTACACCCACCCTGCTGCTCCAGTGTCCCACTGCCCATCTTCATAAGCCAGGCGGCAGTCAGCAATGTCACCCTCCCATACCAGACACTGGGTCTCAAAAAGGACACCCTGAGGGCATGTCCCACACCCCCCAGCGCAAGTTCCAGCACACCTCAGCTGTCATCTTACAACTGCAGTCTGCTTCTCCGGTGGTCAGTAAGCCCATCCCAAGGTACAGGGAACAGTATAGAGTCACAGCTCAGGAAGTCCTGTAGCCATGACTTGGCTGTGTTTCTGAGTAGGCTGAATGTTGAAGTTGTCTCTGGGTATTCCCAGAAAGAAGAGAAGGCTTTCCCTAACGTGGGGATGACTGAATCTCTTTGCCTGCTATCCAAGCTCCACGGAAACCAGAGTAGTATCCAAGAATGCAGAGGCGATTCATGACTGATCTCTCTGTCCTGCCATTTGACAGCCCCAGCAGTGTGCCCCTGATGACTGGAAAGAAGTGGTGCCTGGGGAGAAGAGTGAGCCTGAGACTCAGCCAGGCCCATCCCTCCACCAGCAAGCCATTGTCACTGCCATGCCTGGTAGCCTGCCTGTACCCAAGAGCCCCCAACGTCCAGCAGTGCCCAGCTCATGGTATGAAGTGTAATGGTGGCCTTGGGGTGTGGGAGGGGTTTGGCCTTTCCTGGCACCTCCTGGCACATTTCTCTTGGGCATCTTGTAACATCCTCTTTTACCTGTAGAATAACTTAACTTAAGGATTTAAGTTTGCTTCCCAAATTAACAACATGCACTCACCCAAAAAAAATAAATGGACAAATTTGATGAAATTTACACCTTGATCCCTGCCTATAGGTATGTATACTACAACTGCCTTTTTGAGACTCATGGGTCAAAAAATAAAATTAATTTTAAAAAGGGGAGATACAGTTACATATTAAACCTTTTTGTCAAAAACTTTCAATTTAATCTTAAGACTAACTATGGGAAAAGATTTGTATGTTCCCACAGGTCAAAACGTCACCAACTCAAAGGCTGAGAAAGAAAGGATACAGCCTTCCGTCGTGTAGGTTGTACCAAGAAATACCAGCAGAGAAGTTCACCCATCTTAACACTAAAAGGAAGATAAGCCTCAGACTGCTACAGGCATCAAACATCTCTGAGGACCATAGGTGTAACATCTGTTTAAAGCATGTGCCCAGCTCATGGTATGAAGTGTAATGGTGGCCTTGGGGTGTGGGAGGGGTTTGGCCTTTCCTGGCACCTCCTGGCACATTTCTCTTGGGCATCTTGTAACATCCTCTTTTACCTGTAGAATAAATTAACTAGATTTAAGTTTGCTTCCCAAATTAAAAACATGCACTCACCCAAAAAAAATAAATGGACAAAATTTGATGAAAATTTACACCCTGATCCTGTATAGGTATGTATAATACAAACGCCTTTTTGAGACTCATGGGTCCAAAAAAATAATTTTAAAATATATTATAAAAAGGGGGAATAGTTAATATTAAACCTTTTTGTCAAAAACTTTCAATTTAATCTTAAGACTAACTATGGGAAAAGATTTGTATGTTCCCACAGGTCAAAACTCAACAACTCAAGCTGAGAAAGAAAGGATACAGCCCTCTGTCATGTAGGTTGTACCAAGAAATCCAGCAGAGAGGTTCCCCCATCTTAACACTAAAAGGAAGATATAAGCCTCAGACTGCTACCGGCATCAAACATCTCTGAGGAACCATAGTGTGTAACATCTGTTTACAGTGAGTCCTAATGATTTACCTTCTAGGTGCAGCACAGTTCAATAAGAGAGACCTCCTTACCTCTTTTTCATAGAACAAAGAAAAACAGGGTGGTAAGAAGTCAATCCTTTAATGGTAATTAGAGCTGAGTGTTATAAAGTTAATCTCTTATAAAACTGAAAAAACTGCTTTCTTAATTGACTAATTACATAGGAACTGTAAAAAGGATTCTTGTCTATTCAGAAACAAATATATACTAAAGTCTCTTTAAGTAGTTCACATAATTAATACAGAGAGCACTGATAGCAGCAATGGATTATTCTGCCAAGGAGTGCTAGCCAGGGACCCAAGCCCCCCCAAAAAAGGTTAAGGCTTATTGCTGTAAACTGGGATATCTACAAAAAAGAGGTGGTAAGGTCCGCCCCTGCTGTCAATGCCTGATGTAACATGGGAGGTTGTATCGAGATCGCACTTACAAGTATACAATTGTTCTGGAATACCAGAGAGGTACCAAAGGCCACTAAAGCAAAAAAAAGCAAAAAAAAAAAATTGGTCTCCTTGAGTCAAGCAAAAATCCTCCACCAACATTCAGCTAACCCAATGCTGGAGTACTGTGCAGCAGTGGCAGACAATATGTCTGTATATCTCAACCTTATTGATTATTAGCTCTCTCTTGGAGGAATAACTTGTGGATGTCGCACCCAAGCTTATACCTTCTAGTTTAGGAGATTTATATGCCACAGTAAGGCCTTGTCATCTCTCTCAGGGAAAAAAAAGTAATCCAGGATTAACACACCATCCAAACATCTGTGTCTATACCAAAGTAACCTACCATAGTAACAGCAATGTTTAAATACATATATATCTAATCCTTATGCTTCATTAGCAGGATTGAAAACCTGTCCCTGGGCCATCGGTCAGCTCATGAAAGGAAACAGCCAAACTGATTAGAGTCCAAAATAACATCTCCAGACAAAGTAGACTGTTTTGCTTCTTGTCCACCTGTGCCCCATCTCTAAGCCTAAGGAACAATCTGTGGAAGGAGGGAGTGGTATATTGTATGGGGCTGCGATAGGGGGTGAACGGTAAAACTACGTGAACGGTAAAACTATGACAATATAGTTCTGGACACTTATTTGATCAAACTTGATTGAACATTCAAGCCCTCTGCTGGATGTGGGAGCCTTGGCTGTGTGGTTGGGCACAATGCTTGCAAATTGGTTTTATTATGAAGGATTCTTGTCCAAAAAAAAAAAAAAAAGAGCTAGATACCGACATTGAAACTAACTGGGAATTAAAATGCTAGTTGTTTTATTATAGTTTGTATTGGGTTGGTCTCTTATTTTTCTGAAATACACAAAATCACAGTGTAACATTCTTTTACTTGTAGACCATTTAAAGGGAATTGCTTAAATTCTTATTTCCCAAATAGTAGAGTCTTAGTCCAGTCATATATAGCATTAAAGAGAAAAGTGTTTATTAGGTAAAATTATTTAGCAGGTACTCAAACTCTGCCACGCTTTATCCACCAAGTTATAGGATATTTTAAGGCTTATGAATTGTTTAGATTAGTTAAATTTGGGTCGTAGGTTTTGGTGGAAATGGTAATACAACTGAACAATTGGGAATATAAAATGTTAATGGTTTTTTTATAATGTATGTATGGGTTAAGGTATACAAATGGCCTATATATTTTTTCTGAATAACACAACATCCCATTATAACCTACTAATTGGGAATATAAATGTGTAATTAATGGTTTTTATTTATAATTTGTATTGGGTTAGGTATACAAAGGCCTATATTTTTTCTGATAACACAAATGCACATTATAACACTTTCTTTTACTTGTAGGACAATTTAAAGGATAAGCTATAAATTCCTTCCAAATAAGTAGCATTACAGTCAATGAGAACCAGTTTGGTTTAATTTAATGAAAGCTTATGCCTTGGCTCCTGTTTATGGGTATGTGTAATACAACTTAGGCATCTATAGGTCAAAACATAAAAACCGGAAAAAAAAAAAAAAAAAAAAGAGGACGTGGGAGGTGGGTACTATCGTTTCTGGATACAAATGGAAAACTCTGTGTTCAATACCTTTTGATAAAATTTTTCAATTTTTCTGATCTTGAAACTAACAATGGGATGAAAATTTTATGTTCCCACACGTAAAACACCAATCTAAATGCCTGAAAACATACAAATATGGCTGTGCAGGATGGACTGGTGAATGCCAGCAGAGAGGTTGACCCATCTGAACATTAAGGAATGAAAGAACCTCAGACTCCGTCACACCTGAGCATCTCTCTGAATAATATGGGTATTGACCTGTTTATAATGGAGCCCTAATGAAGTTTACCTTCCATATCACGAGTGCTGAGAAACCCTTCCCTACCTCCCCCTTTTTTTTGAAAAAGAAAAAATGATGGTAATGAAATCTCCTCCCTAACTGTAAAAACTAGAGCCAACTGTTACGTGGTAATTTCCTTAAAACAGGCATAACGTATTATCTGATTGATAGGCATAGGAACTGTGAAAGGATTCCCTAACTAGAGCCAAATTCAATAGTAAAGTGTTATAAGTTGTGTAATTAAGCCAATATATTACTACAGAAAACAAAATCTCTGACGTTCAGCAATGAATTATTCTGCCTAGGAGATGTTGGCTAGGAGATTCAAATCCGCCCCCCCCAAATTATAAAGGCCTTTTGCCTATAAGTGGGATATATGCAAGGAGAAAGGCAGTAAGTCCTGTTGTCGAAGACCTGGGTGAGCATGAAAAATGTTATAAAGAGACGTTCACTTGCTAACATACAACTGGCCTCTGAAAAGCTAGAGAGCGTTACCAAAGGCCACTAAAGCAATACAGCAAAATATTGGTTCCCTGAGACAAGCAAGACTTCCTCCATAAATATCAGCTACACCTCAACATCCTGGAGATACTTGCAACAGTGGCAGCCAAGTGTCTATATATATCCCAAATCTATTGGCTATGGCTCTCTTCCTTGGAGGAATAACTCAAGCAGATGCCACAAGTTTGTGTCCTCTGTGGTTGGGCGATGTTGTGCCACAGTAAAACTTGTCACCCTTTATAGAGAAACCACAGTTTGCGATTAGCATGCCATCCAAAGCATCTGTGTCTATGCTCACAGCTTAGCTTGACATAATAAGTGGTACTACTTAAATGCCTGTACAATCAATAGCTTGTGCTTTGTTAATATGACTAAAAATGTGGTACACTGGGACAGCTGTCATCCACTGCAGGGAAACAACCTGAATAACTGGCAGTCCAAATTGACAAATCCAAAGAAATTCCTGTTTTCTTCTCACCCACTTGGTGCCCCTTCCCAAAGCCCAGGGAACAAACTGCGGAAGAGGAGGCAAGGTAGATTGTAAGGGCTGTGGAGAGCATTGGGTGATGAGATGAGACTACAGAATATAGTCTGGACTCCTGATTGATCACATGTCTATNATACAGTGAGTCCTAATGAGTTTACCTCAGCACAGTTCAATATGAGAGACCTCCTTACCTCTTTTTCATAGACAAAGAAAAACAGGGTGGTAAGGAAGTCAATCCTTTAATGGTAAATTAGAGCAGCAGTGTTATAGTTGAATCCTGTATAAAACTGAAAAACTGCTTTCTTAATTGACTAATACAAATAGGAACTGTAAAAAGGAATATTTCTATTCAGAAACAAAATAATACTAAAGCTCTTTAAGTAGTTCACATAATTAATACGAAGAGACACTGATAGCAGCAATGGATTATTCTGCCAAGGAAAGCTAGCCAGGGGACCCAAGCCCCCCCAAAAAAGGTTAAGGCTTTTGCTGTAAACTGGGATATTCTGCAAGAAAAGAGGTGGTAAGGTCCCCCCTCTGTCAATGACCTGATGTAACCATGGGAGGCGTTGTATCGAGATCGCACTTACAAGTATACAGTTGGTCTCGGAATACCAGAGAGTACCAATAGTGTTACCAAAAGGCCACTAACAATAAAGCAAATTGTTGTTCTCCTTGAGTCAAGCAAAAATCCTCCACCAATATCAGCTACACCAATTGCTTGGAGATACTGTGCAGCAGTGGCAGCACATATGTCTGTATATCTCAACCTATATTGATATAGCTCTCTTCTTGGAGGAATAACTGTGGTGTTGCCACAAGCTATACCTTCTAGTGATTAGGAGATTTATATGCCACAGTAAGGCCTTGTCATCTCTCTCAGGGAAAAAAAAGTAATCCAGGGATTAACACACCATCCAAACACTGTGTCTAACCAAAGTAAACTACCATTAGAACTAGCAATGGTTAAATACATTTTATATCTAAATCGTTATGCTTCATTAGCAGGATTGAAAACCTTCCCTGGGCAATCGGTCAGCTCATGAAAGGAAACAGCCAAACTGATTAGAGTCCAAAAAGACATTTCCAGAAAAGTAGACTGTTTGCTTCTTGTCCACCTGTGCCCCATCTCTAAGCCTAAGGAACAATCTGTGGAAGAGGGGGAGTGTATATATTGTAGGGTGCGATAGGGGGTGAACGTAAAACTACGTGAACGGTAAAACTATGACAATTAGTAGTCTTGACACTTATTTGATCAACTTTATTGAACATTCAAGCCCCTCCAGCTGGATGGTGGGAGCCTTGGGCTGTGTGGGCGGCACAGCTTGCTTGCAAATTGTTTTTTTATGAAGGATTCTTGTCCAAAAAAAAAAAAAAAAGAGCTAGATACAGACATTGAAACTAACTGGGAATATAAAAATGCTAGTTGTTTTATTATAGTTTGTATTGGGTTGGTCCTCTATATTTTTCTGAAATACACAACATCACAGTGTATACACTTTCTTTACTTGTAGACACATTTAAAGGAATTAAGCTTAAATTCTTATTTCCCAAATAAGTAGAAGTCTTAGTCCAGTATAATAGCATTAAAGAGCAAAAGTGTTATTAGGTAAAATTTATAGCAGGTACTCAACTCTGCCCAAGCTTTTCCACCAATTATAGATATTTTAAGGCTTAGTGAAAAGTTTAGATTAGTTAAATTGGGTCGTAGGTTTTGGTGAAATGGTAATACAACTGAACAAATTGGGAAATATAAAATGTTAATTGGTTTATTTTATAATTGTATGGTATGGGTTAGGTATACAAATGGCCTATATATTTTTCTGAATAACACAACATCACATTATAACCTACTAATTGGGAATATAAAATATAAAATGTTAATTGGTTTTTATTTATAATTTGTATTGGGTAAGGTATACAAATGGCCTATATTATTTTTTCTGAATAACACAAACATCACATTATAACACTTTCTTTACTTGTAGGACAATTTAAAGGAAACTAAGCGCGTAAAATTCCTTCCAAATAAGTAGCATTACAGTCAATGAGAACCAGTTTGGGTAAATAATGAAAGCTTATGCCTTGGTCCCTGTTTATGGGTATGTGTATACAACTTAGGCATCTATAGGTCAAAACATAAAAACCGGAAAAAAAAAAAAAAAAAAAAGAGGACGTGGGAGTGGGGTACTATCGTTTCGGGATACAAATGGAAAACTCTGTGTTCCAATCCTTTTGATAAAATTTTTCAATTTTTCTGATCTTGAAACTAACAATGGGAAAGACATTTTATGTTTCCACAGGTAAAACACCAATCTAAATGCCTGAAACATACAAATGGCTATGCAGGATGGACTGGAAATTGCCAGCAGAGAGGTTGACCCATCTAAACATTAAGGAATAAGAGAACCTCAGACGCTATCCACCTGAGCATCTCTCTGAATAATATGGGATTGCTGTTTATAATGGGCCCTAATGAAGTTTACCTTCCAGGTATCACTCCTGGAGCAGAACCTTCCTACTCTCCCCCTTTGTTTTTTGAAAAAGAAAAACATGTGATGTAATGAAACACCTCCCTAACTGTAAACTAGAGCCAATCAGTCGGGTAATTTCCTAAAACAGGCATAACGTATTATCTGATTGATAGGCATAGGAACTGTGAAACGAATTTCCCTAACTAGAGCCAAATTCAATAGTAAAGTGTTTATAAGTTTGTGTAATTAAGCCAATAATATGTACAATACAGGAAATCTCTGGACGTCAGCAATGAATTATTCTGCCTAGGAGATGTTGGCTAGGAGATTCAAATCCGCCCCCCCCAAATTATAAAGGCCTTTTGCCTATAAGTGGGATATATGCAAGGAGAAAGGCAGTAAGTCCATGTTGTCGAAGACCTGGGTGAGCATGAAAAATGTTAAAGAGACTTCAACGTTGTTATGAGATCACTGCTAGTACAACTGGCCTCTGAAAAAGCTAGAGAGCGTTACCAAAGCCACTAAAGCAATACAGCAAAATATTGGTCTTCCCTGAGACAAGCAAGACTCCTCCCCATAAATATCAGCTACACCTCAACATCCTGGAGATACTTGCAACAGTGGCAGCCAAGTCTCTATAATATCCCAAATCTATTGCTATTGGCTCTCTCCTTTGAGGAATAACTCACAGCAGATGCCACAAGTTTGTGTCCTCTGGTGGTTGGGCCGCGATGTTGTGGAGCCACAGTAAAGAATTTTTTACCCTTTATAGAGAAACCACAGTTTGGATTAGCATGCCATCCAAGCATCTGTGTCTATGCTCATAGCTTAGCTTGACATAATAAGTGGTTACTGCTTAAATGCCTGTACATCCAATAGCTTGTGCTTTGTTAATATGACTAAAAAGGCGGTGCTGGTATGCCACCTGCAGAGAAGCGGTACACATTGCCACTATTCCCGAACACGGCAAAACAACCACTCGATAGACTAAGACTATGCTCCCAACACTGAACCAACAGCCACACGAGACCCACTCATTTACGTGAGTCTCTCCACCCACTAGTGTACCCAATCCCCGAGCCTAGGCAATGCGATGCAATACACTGAATCCAGCCAACTGGCGTTCCTCGACTGGGACCCAGAACAGTACCTAAAGAGCAGATCATGTCGGCATGAAAGGCGTGCGTAAGCGTGGACCGCGTCAGGCCATAAGTGGCCGATAACTGCTAGCGTCTGACCAATAGGCGCCCTGGCGAGCACTACGTGCACTGAGATCAAGGTCGTGCCGCTCGAGCCTACCGACCCTCTCTCTACGTTATATAGGTTCGGACGGTCGCAGCAAGCATGCGATCCAGACACTAAGAGGTACGTAATGGTGATAATGCACGTACGTGATTAGAGGTTTTTTCATTAGATCGATTCCAGGGACCCAGTACCTATACTTACTCCGCGCGAGCAAATGGCAGCGGATCATAAAGAGGGAGTAAAGTTATGATGCATTCTGAACCTTATAGGAGTAATCAAATGAATACTCCCGTAGTCTATGCCCAGATCTCGCAACAGATTACAGTCAACGGTGTGTTTTTTTATTCTTATTAGTGCATTGATGAACGACTTACCTCTCTTAAATAAAAATAGCTTATAGAGTCCTCAGACATTAATTATGAAAATAAAGAAGATAAACAAATACTCAGGAAAACTAGATCGAAGCAGTAAGGCTCAGATGCACCCGCATAGAGATCTTGGTAGACATGAAGGTGAAGCGGTTAGTAGTCAATACGTTTTGCTGTTACTTACCTACAGTGTGTAAACTAAATATTTGCTGCGTATTTCACCGAGACCTAGAGGTAGCAAGTTTAGCAACATATAGAGGATTACTCGAGACACCTGGCACTCATCTTGAGGAGACGCGCGCTGCCTCTATGCCTATTCCAAAGTAACGCGAGAAACGTAAGACGCGTGTCTGGGTCTGGGTGTATACACGCGCCTCTCATCTTTATATCATCTAAGACGGACGGTATGTGCAAACGTGCGGAGAGATGCCGGTACGCCTCTGCCTCTGACACAGATGTCTAGCTATTCGTTCCCCGGCCCGCGGGGACAGGCCCCAATTGGCTACTCGCGTGAGCAGCGTCACAACTTCAAAGCCTTAACACTCGAGCCGGCTCTTGTCTCTCCCCAGCCTCACAATATACGGGAGATACATAGAATACTGGTCCCAGGTTAACAGACACCAACTACAATAAGGTGCGAACAGGTGGCAGCGAGATTCGCCTAGCTCAAGTCAAATTGACTAATACTAAACATGGCCCCGGACAATGGGCAACACGAGCACACGGCTGGCCAATCGGAGCAGAAAAGAGGTAGGACGAGTTGATGAAATAAGAGATGCGTGCTGTCCTTAGGGTATATCATAAGACGGACACCCCAGAATGATAGAAGCGAGCCTCTAGAATAGAGATAATAGATGTGAGAGTCAGGCTGAGGGGTCCTTGGCTACGCCATGCTGGGGGTGTACCACGCGGTGCTTATGTTTTATTGGTCACGGACTTGCTGCCCAAGCAGGACATCTCTCTAGAGACTACTAAGGCATAGGGAAACATCGGTTCGAGAGGAGCCAGACCACAAATGGAGCTCAGAGTTATGAGTCTACGCTGAAAGCGCCACCTTGCATGCGTGGCACTGCTGCGCTTTCAGCGTGTCGATAGGTCGGCCATCGGTGTCTATCTTTCGTAGTGACAAGTGGACTCTCCAGAGCGGGGGCTTCAGGAACACCTCCTGCTGGATCACTCACGGTACTTGTGGTGAAGTCACTGCCGAGTATGAACCTTATGCCTCTCCGCAGGATGTCATTGCTTCACTTTCCCGGCCAGTTCTGCACAGGAGGCTTTGGCCTTAGATTCAGAGCCATTTGATGGCTAAGGGGCTTGGGCATAGCTCCAGTTTCTGAGGTGTCGTGGTGGCTGAGCAACAGTGTGAGACTCAAAAGAAATGAAGGAAGTGTCTTGGAGAAACTGAGGGGGAAATTACACTGACGGGAGTAGTGAGTAGTAATAACAGGGGTCTTCAGATCTGAGAAGTGTAGCATCTTATAAAGAAGCGAGGCACAGAAAATTGTCGCTGCAGCCAAGGTGAGAGCTGAACGACACGCGCACTCAGTCAAAGCAGCGCGAAGTGCCACTCAGGATGGAATCGCCGATAGCGGCATCCACATATACCTTAATTTATACACTTGCAAAACGATAAGGGCTCCTGCAGCAGGGTGGGGTGAGTGCAGCTCTGTGGTACAGTACTGGGCGGTCTACAGTTGACTGGGTGTGAGGGGATATGAAAGCGCTTGTTTCTAACAAGCTTCGAGACTTGCGATTCTTCTCCCAAGACAGCGGTTCGGCACGTGAGTCCCCTTTATTCCAATGCTCGTTTAGGTCAATGGCTTATCTGGCCGCCTATTCTGTAGACCTTATCACTTGGCATTTGCTTTCATTAAGGCATAATCCCTGATGTATTAAGTACCGCTAAATTTCAACATATAAAAAATCTCAATTTGTCTCATATAAAGAGATAACGCGAACCAGTTTAACAACTGTAGGAGAGTTGGGTTTTTCACTGATAATCGACACATGCAATTGGAAGTAAACGACAGTTACTAGAAAAGGGGCCGCGCACGGCCCGCCTGGCCAGGCATTATCTGACGCGTGGCGCTGGTAGAGTAGGTATACGGCAGACCTACTTGTGTGGCCATCTGGACAGGCCCAATCACTCCGGATTATTGTGACTACTCTCCTGAGAGATCACGGAATATGACTTTCTCTTGACCGCAGTGTTATGCACAAATCCAGGACAAAAAGCTCCACGGCCACTCTTACACTGCCCTTGCATGAAGACGGCCCACTGTAACTTCCTGCCACTAGGTGGGGTCGCCGGTTCCGCTAACCTCCTCTTGTTATCAGGCCGACACACACACTTCATTCCTGCATAACAGACGAAAATTTACATTCTGGTTTTTGTCAAAATTTTATCCCACTGGACATCGAGAGAGAATTCGTATATCTTTTCACTGTTATGTCTTCTTAATGTCTCTCTGCGTATACCCACTGGACGTGTGGACCCGATATTCTAGCCTTATTAGCGGGTCTCCTCTCAGAGGCAACGCACAGCTGGGGGTCCGTGATGACAGCAGTGATGAATTTGTATCTGACGGGTAAGGTGCTCACACGCAGGACCTGCCATTGCATGGAGCCTTGAGGGTCTCGTTCTCATGTGGAATTTCAAGTTTCCAGGGGCTATTGAAAACCATTATCTAAATAGGGTTAATTGGCAAGTTAGGTATAAGTTAGTCCGTGAACCTTGCTCGTGCCAGTCACTTAACTTAGGATTTCGGGCTGATGGCATATCCCTGGTGCGCTACGTCTGCTGAGGATACTTTTCTTCTTAACTATATCCCATTTTAATTTTTTTAAGGTAGGGACATGTTTAATTTATTTTTTCATGTATGTGGTTGGAATGGTATTTTCTTTCTGGTGCAGGGCATCGAGGGTGATCCTGCAGTCCCTCCTAGGTTTCATGGCCTTTCCAAGGTTGTCCCGCGGCGTGTTGCCGACGCACGGAACAAGCAAAGGGGTGGGTGGATCGGAGGACTGCCCCTGAGCATCTAGGTTGCGACTTGTGTCTACCTGGAATTGGGAGTCTCACAGCTCGGGCGCTGCTAGTTCGGTGGGCTGACTCAACGGGGATTCTGAACTCCCGCGGGTCCCTCTGGCCATCCGCGTGCAACCATTCGGGTGTCTCAACCGCCCCTACTATGGCTGAGCGCCATCACCGCTCGACTAACGTCTCAGAGACCTATTATCCCGGCCATTTTAGACGACATGAGGCTAGCAAAATGGTCACAACGCGTTCGGAGTGCTTGGATATGAACGTCCTTCGCATCCTTGACATATTATATGCTCTGTATGTCCGATCACTGCGGCCGTTATGTCTGAGCCTCCCCTTCTGATTGCGAGCGACGCTGCATGATTGTAAACCCTTGACGTGTGTGAGAGTGGTCCAGTTGCACTCGCAATGGGGCTGTTCTATGGTCGCGCCTTTATATCCCAATATCTTTGGTTGATTTAGCGTGATGAGATGCCGGCACCATTAGGGCGGTCTCAGTGGTTGCCAAATTGCTTGCGCTCAACTTGCTCTTCTATTTTTGGGTTCACCCAGTATACACTGTGTCATACCCAAAATCAAACCCCTTAAGAACCTCCGAAAGTCTTCATTTTGCGGCTCCTCTTACTGGGTTGTTCCTCTTTCTACTCTTGCTCTCTCAGTCTCTCTTTTCGCTCTTTCGGGCTTGAGTGGACAGAACGTCCCCTGTATAGCTCTAAGCGCTGTGCCAGGATAACGTCGACCTCGGTGGTAACACCTAGCAGCTCCTGCCTGATACTCTCACAGCACGCATAGTTCCTACCTTCTTCTTCGTGCGGGTGCCGGGATCCGCAATCCGTCTACCTGTGGTATAAGGGCGCGCCAGAAGATAAATATCGCACTCGGATAATCCAAACAAACTACTGTGGTGCTCAGTGGCCCTTAGCACCCTTCCCACGTTGATCAAGGTGCGCAGGTGATTTGTAAACCACTACCACTCAGTCAAGATTTTCGCTGCCACTCCTAGGGCCACCGTCTCCGTGAGAATCAACTCTCAGTAAGCTGTTAAGAGTGAGCTGGCTAAATCCCGCGAGACGGACATATAAATCCAAGAGGCGCACTAAGAGAGCATCTGCTACATCTTTATTAATCTGTGTTTGAGCCCCATTTCGAGACAGTAGCTGCGGGAAAGTATAGGTATCATGCTAGGGATTCAGGACCATGCCCCATTCTGCCACATACTCGCGACGGCTGTCACTCACCGCCGTCCAATATGGCAGTTCCTAAAGAGTACCTTGGCGCCGTGGCAGAAGTGGGCGGGACGAGTCCCTGAGTCTCTGTGTTGCTTGCGACATAGGCCAACTTTTGGGCTGAGTGAAAGATTGGAAATTTTAGGGGATAATTGAAACAATTGGTAGAGATCTGCCAATACACACAAGAGGATCTGTGTACGGTCTAAAGACGTAATGGTGTTCTTGGAACACTGGACAGCGTCACTCTGAGATGGGTGGGGGAAGAATGCTCACTGGGCAATGTAAGAATGTTATTCAGAGTTGATATGAGACCTATGTGTGCGAGGGTGGAGAGGGGGGTTCGATCTGCACGCCTATGTGACACGCAGTTGTACAAGTGTCTAACCACAGCCCGGGGCACCACATTATTACAATGCCAGTGCTTATAGTGCGCAGGCGCACAACGTTAATAATTGATTAATAACAATCAGTGAAGCATACTACTTCAGATGGTACTGGATGGAAATACTCATTGGAGAATTCAGTGATTCGAGCCTTGCGTGACCTTGGACAAGGTCTGGTTCGCTCTAACTAGAGCCTAAACCTCGTTCCGTTGTCATGAATACTCACTGAGGGCAGCGTATATGGTGCTCAGGGCAACACCTGAGACTAGGTGTCCTGTAAGTATTGTCGCTGGGACAGCCGAGACCATAAAATGTGCTGCCAGAGCCACCTTATTAGTGGCTAGCTTCCTCGTCTGTGGGCCCCTCTTCAGGAGTTTGCGTGCCACACTACTGCTCTTAGACCTTTTGGAGGAGTGGGGCCCTGGGACAATTGATGCGACTACAGAAACAGTTGGAGACAGAGCATTCCCCCAGGACCAGTGGGAGTTATGGCGGTGGAGGGCAGGAAGTGTAGGCAGGTTCCAAAGACAACAAGACTTCTCAATCCCTTTATACATATATATTATGATTGCGTGTTGGTATTGTATGTGATTAGCTGTGTGCGTAGTCACTCAACATGAGACAGAAGAATAGACTAGTAGTTTTCATGGGGTATGTTCTGCCCTCTTGCAGTTCGGCGTCTGGGCTTTCGTTGAACCGTGGCAACTAATTAAAAGAGTGCAGATTTTGTTACAAATAGTTAAAAGGGGCAATACGTTAGGATGGGAATGGGGTACCGAGAAACCGCAATACTCCAGGAAAAGTGAAAGAACTGCTGGTTTTCAGGGTGAGGCTGAAGGGGGAGAAAACTGCAGAGGAGTCAAAGACTTCGGCACGCAAAGAGGGGGCAGAAGATTAGAAGGGGTATGCAAAGGAGAAATATCAGAGGGGGTGAGAGGTAAACTCAGGAAACTAGGAGGGAGTGGGTTGTAACCTGGTGTCCCTCAATTTTATTGGCATCCCACGCCCGTAGCCCCTGGGCCGTTTATATCAGTCAGCACTAACGATATCCTGTACCCGCGATTCCGGCTTGCTATGACTACGTCCCGGGGTTCTTACGTGCCAGGCTACTGTCTTAGCAAGGCACCTGCGATCGCCCGAGGCACAGGACATTGCAAGGGTAGAAAACCCACGCGCTCTCTTGGTGAGGCCAAACCCGAATAAAGCTTAGAAAGCATCTTTAGTGAGGGGCTATGCACGGTGCAAAGCCAGGCTGGCACGCAGAGGGGCAAAGTTCTACTAGAGATCACCGAGGTCCCCTCCCTCACATTAAACCTGTGTGGCTGCATGAAGGCGACTGGTGACTGCCCTCTTAAGTGTCAACAATTAGTATAGGGACTGAGACCTCGGATGGTGCCCTGATTTGTGTCAGTTCTTCACCATCTGAGTTTATCCTCGACCCAGCTTCCCAGGACGATAAGGGTGATCGAAGCCTCTCGGAGGCTTTGTTCCATACTCTTCAGTGGCGCAGACCGAGTCAGAAGGACGGAGTACGGATTTGGGCGATGGCAATACGACTTTTATGCTACCCTGGAACGGCGAACCCCCGTTCAAGTCCATGTATCGGCGAGAGGTGTGTTTGTCGAGACTTTGCTCCTATGACTACTTAGCCTGACACCGGGCGCTCATACCGCTCGATTACAGTAACACCTTAACTCAAGAAAAGCCGCTGGTCCTCCCGAGACTCCGCTACAGACGCACCAGAACTGCGCGGGCCAGGTCAAACCGGGAGCACTGGTGATGGCAGGGCTGAGGAGCTGTGGGGGCCATGCGATTAGCCGATTGAGTCACGCTTGCAGTGTGGGCTGATGCGCACGGGGCCAAAGTTTCGCCCCCAGCGCGTTCGCTGGGCGCCGCCCAAAGCCCCTGAATCATCCGCCTGAGCCGCGGGCCGGGCGGCCTCCTTGCGCACATAGGAAGGCGCTCAGCCCAGGGTCAGAGCGCCTCCCTCGCCCCGCGCCAGGCCGCCGACAAAACTCCTCCACTCCGGCCACCTCGACGACTTGTGCTCTCGCCCCGCCCCACCCTTGCCACGCCTCAGCGGAGCCGCTGGGATGCGCCGCGTTGTCTCTGAGGCGCTGCAGCCCTCGATCGCCTGCCCCGGGCCTGCGCCCTGCCGCCCCTTTGTCCAGGCCTCCGTGCCGCTGTGGTGCGCCAGCCCCGGGCCCCGGCTTGGAGGCTCCTGGCATAGAGGACGCGACCCGCCCGGCCCGGGGCCGAGGGGCTGCGTAGGCCCGGCCCGGCCAGGCTCAGCTGGGCCCTAGACAGGCCAGTGCCGCCGCGGAGAAGGGATCGCGCTTGGGGTTAGGGTACTAACTGTCCGGTTGCCCGTGGCACCCGGGGCGTCCACCTCTGCAGGTCGCTCTCACCCTATCGCCGGGATGGCGGAGGAGCACTGGAGTCGCAACGCGGCCGCGGCTTCCGCCCTCGGGCGCCGGGTAGCTGGTGCCAAGCCCCCCAACGTCTCTCGACCCCCCCCTCTTCTGACCTCCCCTCGCTCCACGCCGCGCCGACTTGCTTCGGCGTCCGTGGCGCCTGCACCTTCAAGCCGGGTCTGACTGCTATCGAAGTGGCCGCCCGCGGCGGAGCACGCCTATGCTTCTTGATTCGTAATCATGACCCTTTCCGGCGCTAGTGGTAATCAGCACATAGGGAAGAAGAGAGAACTGACTGGCATACAAGCTTCTCCAACTGGTCTATGGGAACCTTGGGTTGTTCAAAATTTGGACATAGATACTTGCAAAATGCACCAATTACCTGATTGTATGACATAATGAGTGACATCAATGCTATCTGCAAACAACTGTGTCATTGTATTGTAGAATCCCTTAAAAAATAAATAAATTAATTAATTAAAAAAAAAAAAAGAAGTGGATGACGGGCTGGAAAGATGGCTTAGTGGTTAACAGTGCTGACTTGCAGAGGACCCGGGTTTGATCCCCAGCACCCACATGGTGGCTGAAAACCGTCTTTAACTCCAGTTCCAGGGGAATCCGACGCCCTCTTCTGACCTCTGCGGCATTTGCACGACATGGGTGCACAAACCTACATGCAGACAGTACATTCATACACATACGAAAAAAAATTAAAAAAAAAAAACAAGTGGATGACAAATTACTGTAAGCCCGACAAGGCAACACAGAAGCTGGGTAGCCAGAAATAGAGGAGGGAAGTGAGAAAAATGGGCCAGGGACAAAGACGGGGAACCCAGAAGATAGAAGAGCTAGAAGATCAGAGATAAATGGAGAGTCAGGCTGAGGCTGGTACGCCATTGCTGGTGGTGCGTATGTGTACATGCAGAGGACTGCCAGAACTCCAAGAGAGGGAAACTATCGTGGAAGAGCCAGGACACACAAATGAGCTCAGATTGCAGAAAACACCCTTGAGGGCACTGTGCTCAGCTCTGAGGTCTCCATCTGTCTATCTTAGTGACAAGTGGACTTCTCCATGAGCTGGGCTTCAGAACACTCTGCTGGATCACTCCGGACTTGTGGGAGAGTCACAGTAGTACCTATGCCCTCCGCAGTGATTCATTTGCTTGCCTTCCTTCCTGCCAGTCTGCACAGGAGCTTGGCCTAGATCTCAGAGCCATTTTGAGCTAAGGGCTGCTGGCATCTCCAGTTCTGATGCTGTGTGTGCTGAGAACAGGTGTGAGACAAAAGAAAAAGAACTTGGAAATTGAGGGGGAAATACACTGGGACAGAGTAGTGAGAAGGTAATAAAGGGTCTCAGAAGGAGAAGGGGTTAGGGTCGAGGAGGAGGAAAGCGAAGAATGTGGAGAACAGACACTAGCAGAGTGAAAGAATGAAAGGATGTTGTCCATTACCTTATTTAACACTTGCAAGGATAAGGGGCTCCTGCAAAGCAGGGGGGGGGTGGAGTGCAGCTCTGTGGTACAGTACTGGTCTACATGTGTGAGAGAGGGAAAGGGGGCCTTTCTAAAGCTCTGAGACTTGATTCTTCTCCCCTATGACACGTCCAGATCCCTATTCCAATCCTTCTAGTCATGCTTATCTGCCTAATTCTAACTTTTCATTGATGCTCTTAAAGCATAACTCCCTGAATTAAATACCTAAATTTCAAATATAAAAATCTATTGGTCTCTATAAGGACTGAACAGGGTTAAAAGGTAGGATTGTTTCCTAAATCCACATGGAATGGTAGGAAAGAAGTACTAAAATTGGCTGAGCATCTACTGTGCGCTGGGTATTGTTCTAAGCCCATCACTCGATTATGATACTCTTGTGAGAGATACGAATTATTTTTCTCTTGACCCAGTGTATGGGGCAAAATCCAGGAAGGAGAAGCTCCAGGCCATACAGCTATGAGACGGCCGCACTGTACTTCTAGCCCGTGTCACCGTTCCCTAACCTCCCTTTATCAGGCCACACATTCATTCCTCCAACCAACGGAAATAATGCTGTTGGTCAAATGCTGTGCCAACTGGATTTTAGGAAATTGGGTTTCATTTTTGGTTTTGCTTTCAAGGTCTCTTTTTACATGACTTTCTATCTTGCTAGGTCTCCTCAGACTCCAGCTCTGAACAGATATAATTGTATTTGGGTTCAAAATAGTAACCATATGAGCTGGTGTTCTCATGTGAATTCAGTTCCAGGCTATTGAAAAATTACTAATAGTTAATTCAGTTATACTTCTTGAACTTTCTCTGCCAGTCTTAACGTAGATTTCCTGATGATACCTGTCTGAGTTAGGAACTTTTATTATCCCCATTTTAATTTTTTTTAATTTTATTTATTTCTGTATGTGTATGAATGTATTCTCTGCATGCAAGTCTGTGCACCCGTGACGTGCAATGCCGCGGAGGTCAGAAGAGGGTGTCGGACTCCCCTGGAACTGGAGTTCTCCTGGAATTGGAGTTTCAGACAGCTCGGGCGCCATGTGGGTGCTGGGGATCGAACCCGGGTCCTCTGCAAGAGCGGTCGGTGCTCTTAACCGCTAGGCCATCTCTCCAACCCTACTATCCCCATTTTAAAGATGAGAAAACAAAGGCATGAATGAAACTCTTCCATCTGTATTCTCTTATTCATTATGCTGACTCCTCTGTTCACCTTTGCCACTTGTAAATTACATATGTGTGTTCTTTGTCCTTTACCAACTTGGTGATAGAAGAGCCGGCACCTGAGGGTCCAGTGTTTCCAGAATGCTGGTAATGTACTCTATTGGTTCAAATACTGTCATCCAACAACCCCTAAACCAACTCATTTGCCTTCTGTGTGTTCTCTCTCTCTCTCTCTCTCTCTCTCTTTCTCTCGTCTTTTTGAGACAGGGTCTCCCTGTAGCTCTGGCTGTCCAGGAACTCACTCTGTAGACCAGGCTGGCCTTGAACTCACAGAGATCCACCTGCTTCTTGCCTTCCATCCTCTACCTTGTTTATAAAGCTCTCAAAAATCACTGAAATCTCAACAAGGTGATAAACACAGAGCAAGCATCCTGCTCCTGGGGTCCCATCTTGTGAAAGAAGTAAGCTTAATGGAGTGGAGGCAATTGCCAGGCAGTATCCAAGAGCTAAAACATCTGTACATTCTGTGAATGTCTGGATGCCCATTCGAGACAGAGCTCTGTAGGACGGGAAGTAATGCCCAGAGAAATAAGATGAGCACCCTACCTTCAAGGAGCTTGCAGTTTGCTGGGAAAGATGAAAATTTTAGGAAATGACAATGAAAATTCCAATACACAGGAGGATCTTAGGTAAGTGTTTCCAAGGTACCAGAGGGAAATCTCACTGCAAGTGGAGATTATCAGGTTAGATTTCGGGGTGGAAGTGGCGTTGCTATAGAACAGAGTGGCTAACCACAGCCCGGGGGCCACATTATTACATTGCCAGTGCTTTTCCAGGCCCACAAGTTAATAATGATAATAACAATCAAAGCAAGACTACTTCATGGTATGTGGAAATACTATGAGATTCAGATTTCAGCCTTCCTAGTGAAGGTCTGTTGGCAGACACAGGAACTCATGAACTCACTGAGGCAGCTTTCATATGCCAGCAACAGCAGGGTGAGTAGCTGGGGCAGAGACCATATGGTCTGCAGAGCCTAAGCTACTTCCTCTCTGGCCCCTCTCAGAGGTTTGCCAACTACTGCTCTTTAGACTTTGGAGGATGGGTGGGACATGGACTCAGAAAGTTGGAGACAGAGCATTCCCCCAGGACCAGTGGGAGTTATGGCGGTGGAGGGCAGGAAGTGTAGGCAGGTTCCAAAGACAACAAGACTTCTCAATCCCTTTATATATATATATATGCGTGTGTATGTATGTGTGTGTGTGCTACACTCAGACAGAGAGAAGGAAAGGTGAACGTGAATACTAATGAAAAGAGTGCAGATTTTGTAAAATAGTTAAAAGGGGAACGAGGAGGAATGGGGAGAGAAGCAAACATCCAGGAAATAGAAAACTTGTCAAGTGAGGCTGAAGGGAGAAAACTGAGAGGAAAAGAGAGAGGGGCAGAAGATAGAAGAGGGTATGCAAGAAAATCAAGGGGTGAGGAAACGCAGGGAAACAGAGGGAGGGGGGTGTAACCGTGTCCCATAGCAGTTCCAGTGCTGAAGGCTGTCACACACATATCCGTGTACCCCATGGCTCCTAGCAGGCTTACTGCTTGAAGGCACTTCGCCAGGACAGTTCAAGTTAAAACCGTGTTTGGAAAAGAAAACTAAGATTTATTGGGCTTCCACTGTGCACCAGGTACCAGAGGCAATTTATAGATCAGTTAACCCTCACATTAAACCTGGTGGGTAGGGATTACGCCTTTTATGGAGGTAGGACTGGGTTCCTTTGGTCATTACTTCACCTCTGATCCTCGCTCCCAGTGGGAAGGATAATGACCACTTGGAGGGTTGTTGTGAACAATGAGGGAGAGGGTGCATACACTTAGCCTGACACGCGCTAACCCTCAATCATTAGGGAGAGGGTGCATACACTTAGCCTGACACGCGCTAACCCTCAATCATTAAGAAGCTTGCCTCCGAGACCCCACAGACAGCGAGATGTCGGGGCCCGGGTCACCGGGCCTGGAGCAGGGCGGGAGGTGGGGCGGACTACCATGGCCTAGCGTGGCCTCCAGGGGCCAAGCCGCCCCGCGCGTCGCTGGCCCGCCCAGCCTTTCCGGAGCGCGGGGGGCGGGGCTCTGCGCACATAGGAAGCGCTCAGCCCAGGTCAGCCCCTGCCCCGCCCCGGCCCGCGCCGCCTCGCCCCGCCCCGCCCCGCCCCGCCCCGCCCCACCCTTGCCACGCCTCAGCGGAGCCGCTGGGATGCGCCGCGTTGTCTCTGAGGCGCTGCAGCCCTCGATCGCCTGCCCCGGGCCTGCGCCCTGCCGCCCCTTTGTCCAGGCCTCCGTGCCGCTGTGGTGCGCCAGCCCCGGGCCCCGGCTTGGAGGCTCCTGGCATAGAGGACGCGACCCGCCCGGCCCGGGGCCGAGGGGCTGCGTAGGCCCGGCCCGGCCAGGCTCAGCTGGGCCCTAGACAGGCCAGTGCCGCCGCGGAGAAGGGATCGCGCCGTGCCGGGGCCGGGCGCCACCCTGGGGCGGTCCGTAGGCCTGCGGGCTGCCAGGCAGTGCCAGCCGCGGCTTCGCCCTCGGCGCCGGGGAGGTGCCAGCCCCCAGTCTGGCCTCCCCTCTGACCTCCCCTCGCCCCGCCCGCCCGACTGCTGGCGTCCCTGGCCGCCCTGCACTGCAGCGGGCTGACTGCTTCGAAGGCGCCTGCGGCGGAGAGTTCTGCTCTTGATCTAACTCAGCCTTTCGGGCGCTTTTATTGGATGGGGAAGGACAGGCTGTTCGGAGCCTGTCTTCTTCCATTTTTAAAAGAGCGTTTTTTCTCCCTCCCGTGCCAAACGAAGGTATGCTGCATTTGTGGGGTCTGTTCATTAGATCCGGAATCTGCGAGCTTCTCTGTAAATGGAAGTCCAAAGATTGAGAGCTCGGTGCTTTGCGAGGTCAGGATGCGAACCTGTGATGAAGTTGCCGGCTCAGCTCCCAAGCCTGACTCCAGCGTTATTGGATGCCAGTTTGTGCCAGTGAGACACCCCCCCGCGCGCCTTTCTGATTAACTTCCCTTTCTACTCGGACCCAGTCTGTTTACTTTCCAGAGTTGTCTGCAGAACGCACTCTTTTCTTCCTAATGCTTTACAAGTCAATGACAGCTTTCGCGTCTGATTTTTTTTTCCCCATCCTTGATCCTTAATCCCCTCCATTAGCATATTGGGCCCTGTGGATCCCTTAGGATGGAAAGGCCGACCTAAATCCACCACGATGTCCCCAATTTTTCTAGGGCGACCCCTATTTAAAACATTTTATCTCATTTCCAACCTTAACTCTGAATTTTGGGTTTAGAAAGTAATGTCACTTTCACTGTACCAGACCCTACTGTCCTGGCCTTTTCCAGCCACTTGGGCAATGCAATTATCATTCACCTGGGATTTTTCTTCCCCTCCTGAGTCAACCCAAACGTTAGAACTGCCAGGATTTCTGGGTCAGCATGAACATGACAGGCCAAGGGGGTAATGAAATTCTTTTCTTTTTATTTCTACATACTCCCTCCCCCCCCCCTTCTTCCTACCTTTATTCCCACACAGAGCTTCATACCTTTGGCAGGGCCTGTTTACTAGTGTTTAGGTTTGGGTCACCAGGGGTGTAGGGATTCATACCATTTTGACTGGAAAATTGAAAGCCATCAGGACAAGAGAATATATCTTGAGTACTTCTATATCAGCACAGCTGAGCAGCTTTGGGTCTTAATTCAGTTAGATTAAGTTAGGCTTCTGCTTTAGGCAAAAGCCCGGACTTGAGCCTCACTGAAAATTTTATAAAATTGACTAACACAACACACAACCCCCAACATCCAGATTGTTTGGGAATCTTCACACTTTTGTATCTTCTAACAAACTTTTTTCCACTGTTAATTTTTTTTTAATTTTATTTATTTCTGTATGTGTATGAATGTACTGTCTGCGTGCAAGTTTGTGCACCCGTGTCGTGCAATGCCGTGGAGGTCAGAAGAGGGTGTTGGATTCCCCTGGAACTGGAGTTCTCCTGGAATTGGAGTTTCAGATGGTTCTCGGCCGCTATGTGGGTGCTGGGGATCAAACCCAGGTCCTCTGTAAGAGCAGTCAGCGCTCTTAACCGCTAGGCCATCTCTCCAGCCCCCACTATTAATTTTTGTACCTAAGTTCCAGCCCCAGTGAAGTGGGTGGCTTGGCCTGGCTTCTTTCACAAGGGCAGCCTGGTTCCCAGAGGGCTGGACAGATGGGCACTGCCACTCTCTTGGCACCTGCCCTTGCCTGGCGCTGTCATGTTAGCTCTGCTTCTCAGCTCCCTCAAGATGTTTACAGGCCTGTCCACATGCAGAGAGGTCTTTTTTTTTCCCTCCAGCCTTAAACTTGAGAAAGTGGGTAGTTTTTTAGTCTACTTTTCAGTTGGGAGGGACTACATGAATCTCTTGTTCTCATTCTGTCTTCTCCCCCTACCCCCCACTAGCTGTTCTTTACTGATGTGGCTTATCAGCATTTAGTGAATGTTGGTATTTTATCATGTGCCCACCTTCTAGCCCTTTCTGCTTCTCTGGGTGTTTGTTTATGGTGCTGGGGATTGAACCCATGGCTCTAGACCCTCTCCCATTTTCTCTCCTATGCCCTGTGTATTTTATTTGTATGTTTATGTATATTATTTCCACTCCCTGGCCCCCATAGGCTCCCGACCATATAAAATGCATTTAATCCAACCTTAAAAGTCCCCACAGTCTTTACCAGTCTCAATGCCATTCAAAAGTCCACAGTCCAAAGTCTCCTCTGAGACTCAGGCCGTTCTCTTAACTGTAAGCTCCTGTAAAAATCAAAAGGCAAATTACATACTCGCAATGTACAGTGGAACCGAATACACATTCCCATTCCAAAAGGGAGGAATAGAGGCATAGTGAGAAAATACTGGACCAAAACAAGACCGAAAACCAACAGGGCAAACGCCAAGTCCTGTAGCTCCACATGTAACTTCTGGGACTTGACTTCCAAAGGGCTTAGATGGCTCAGCTCTTCCAGCTTTGCTTGCAACATACATCTCTTTCTTAGGCCGGTACCACTCCCTGTATGCAGCTCTCCTTGGCAAATATCTCACAGGTCTGGCATCTCGAATGTCTCCTTGGGGTCTCCGCTGCCAACCAGGCTTCACACTCACAGCTTCACGCAATGGCCTATCAGGGCCTTCTTTATTCAGGGACGCCCCTGCTGTACTCTGCCTGGCCTCTTTGGCTCTCTGAAACCGTGGAGGAAGAACTGATGACCCCTTCACTCTTGCATCCTTCGTGCCTCTAAAGCCAGCACCACGTGAATGAAATTGCCGAATCAGGCTGCAAGTTCCAGATGGAATCTCTCCTACTTTAACCACATTTGCAATTTTTCTCTGCCCTGGACTTGCTGGAGGATTAGCTGGGTGTGGTCTTGCCTTGAAGGTACTGATTCTTTTGTTTACTTGTAAATCTCCAGGCCTCTCCTTAATGGCTTTAATCTCCTTATGAAAGGGAGCCTCTCCTTCACATGCCTTGGCCCCACCTTTAATCTTCCTAGTGCAGTTTTCAGATCCAAACTGTATATTCTGCATTTCTTTCTGCCCCATCTGCTCTTCTTCACTGTAGATCTGCACAATATTCACCGTTAAAAGCCACGCCACCATTTCCACACTAGGCTGTCTTGAAATATCCTCCACCAAAGACATCAGTCCACTGCTTTTCAACTTAGCATCAGGCAAGCATTTGGGCTGCGGGCAAACTGCTGCCAGACTCTTTATCAAAATATCCCGGTTGCTGCCTAAGTCTTTATTTTCCCCTGAAACCACATCTTTTGCAGCCATGCTTTCTTCCAGGCCTCCACTAGAATGGCCCTTTAAGCTCTGCTTACAATAGTCAACAGCCTTTCCAGCCCAAAGTTCCAAAGTCTTCCACACTTCTCCAAACATACACATGCTCAGGTTCTTCACAGCCAACAGCCCACTCTCTGGTACCAATAACTGTATTAGTCAGTTTTCTGTTGCTGTGATAAAGCACCATGACCAAGGAACTTATAAAAGGAAGAGTTTATTTGAGCTTACGATTGGCGGTTCTAGGGAATTAGTCCATTGTGGTGGGAGGTGTGGCGGCTGGATCTGGAGCAGCAAACCGTGGGTCACATCTCGCAAAGAACACAGGAAGCAGAGAGGGCAACTGTAGACCACAGAGGCTTGTTAAAACTCACTAAGCCTGCCCCCAGTGACACACTTCCCCCAGCATGGCCATACCTTCTAAGACTTCCAAAAACAGCGCCACCAACTGGAGACAAATGTCTGAATACTTACAGCCTATGGGGGACACTCATGCAAACCACCACACCCTGACAGAATTTTAAATTTACCTTGGCCAAGTGTACTTAATATATATTATTTCTTCCCTGACAGTAAAGAGGAAACTCCAGCCCTTTTCATTCTGTGGCATAAACAGTTCTGGTGATCAAAGGTCTTCATCTCTGCCTTCTCCTGTAGAGGACAACCTCTCAGGAAGGTGTTTTGTTCTCCAGAGACTTTAGTCTAAGCTGATTGACCCTGAAATTGCCTTTTCTTTTTTAAATTTTATTTATTGTTTATTCTTGTGTATGAGTGTACTGTCTGCATGTAGGTTTGTGCACCCGTGTCATGCAATGCCGCGGAGGTCAGAAGAGGGCATCGGATTCCCCTGGAACTGGAGTTAAAGACAATTCTCAGCTGCCATGTGGGTGCTGGGGATTGAACCCGGGTCCTCTTCAAGAGCAGTCGGCGCTCTTAACCGCTAGGCCATCTCTCCAGCCCCTGAAATTGCCTTTTCTGCCAGGAGACCCCCTTCCCCCAGGTCTGACCTGTGCCTACTATTTGCTCTGGCTCAGCCCCAGAATCCATTCTTTTTCAGACCACATCCTCTTTCCTGCCTTACTCATTTCCTGTCTCACATACTTTGGATCCTTTAGTTCTGATTTTTCAGAGGCACAGGGAATAAACTGAGTGATGAGGGATAGAGAGATGAGCTTAAATTTTGAAGTATTCTCTTCCCCTGCATGCTCTTTCTTGCCTCCTTTGATCCTAAGATGGTCTTATTCAGGGAAACTGGCACATAGAGAAGGCAATTATTGGTTCAGAATTAGACCTTCCTACCCACGTGCTAGGGAATGTCATCTCTGTCTTGTGAATGTATATTAAGGTGACCTGACTGCATCATATCCTAGTCCCCTTCCACCTAATAAAGATCACCCACGTCTTGTCAAAGTCCTTCCCTTCCAGGTAGCATGGATCAGAAAGCCTAAATGAAAGTAAAAACTAGGGAACAGGATGTGGATCCAGTTCTAGACTTACCACTTCCTGTTGGTTATGAAATGAGCACAGGCTTTTCCTTGAGTAAGTGCAAGTTTCTATTAAAGTTCTTGCAGCTGTCCTGTATTTAAGCTTCAGGCATTTGGTCCCACCCACAAAAAGGATTATTTTATGAATGAGAGCAAGGAAATGAGAGTGAGGAGTCTGGTTTCTTCCTTCAGTCCCTTTGTCTTGTGCCTCTTGGCAATTGTAAGATGAAGGTGATGATTTTCTATGATCTAGAAGAATCTAAGGAAATGGCATCCTTAGATACCTCTCAGGAGACAGTCCTGAAGGGAGGTCTAGTGTCTGAACCTCTGTCCAGCTCATCTTGCCCACCTCCACACCCATGGAAAAGCAAATCAAGGACAACTGCTTTGCACAGTACACTCTGATGGGGTCTTCATGTTAGTAGCAGAATACTCTCTCCAGTGATTTGGAGCTGTCCTATTCTTGAGGAAGAGGCCTGAACATACACAGATTCATGTTTCAGCTGTTGATGTGGCATGGTGCAGACTACATGAGTATCCCTTTGAAAAACTTGAGTTATTGAGACGGACCAGCGGAGCCAGGAGCAATCAGTCCAATGGGAACAGGGAGAAGAGTAGTTGGACAGGGATTCGGCGAGAAATGATACACAGACATCAAAAGGCTTGAGTCTGAGTGCACTTTACTTTTTCATAAGTATTAGTTTTTATACAGAAAAAGTTGGCAAGAGGATCACATTGTTTATTCCTACGATTAGCAAGATTATACATAACTCTTGAGATCAATCATTTTGAAAGCAATAGAACTATTTATAAGAAATCAAAGATTTATGTTGTTTTTGTGCCCTGATGTGAGACTGCAGTTACCAAGTTTGTAACGTACTTTCTTGGCTAGCTTTTTGTCTTGTGATAATCTTTAGATATGAATATGGTTTCTTTTTAACTTATAAGAATACTTTCCTTTCGATTAATTTCTTTTTTAACCTGGTTTTAACATTTTCTCCTTTATTTGAATTGTGTTTAATAGCGCGAAGTCCCTTGGAGAATAATGGGCTCTTTAGGGGGCAAGAAGCATTCCTACAGGGCTAGGAAAGTTCACCCTGACATTAGGTAACTCTGGGAACTAATAATTCAGGGTTAGACTGTATTCTTGTGGTTAAGGTAGTCATGGGAACCAGACCTGTTTCAACTAGAGAGTTGCTCCTGGACGGTTAACTATTTCCTTTCTGCCATACATCGTGGTCCTCATAATACCATCCTAACCAGTATTCTAAAGTCTGCCTAGAAATAGATGGTGTCAGCGCAGGCAGGACGCCATAACTCACTCGGGCAGGGCAGGTACAGCTGGGGGTGCTCTGGCACAGGGCCGGCTGGAAGAGGGTCTCCGTCTCAGAGGTACCGGGGTGCAGGCTAGGTCAGGTGTGCAATCCCCCCCCACGCCAACAGGAATTGGTGAGAATCCAAGTGGACTTCCTTTTGGAGAACCTTCAGAACAGAAAGACTGACTTAGGCTTCCAATATCCAATATATAAACAAAATTGAAAACCTGAAACCTAGACAACTCAATGCTCCATAAAAAATGAGGAGGAGGGACTGGAGAGATGGCCTAGTGGTTAAGAGTGCTGACCGCTCTTACAGAGGACCCGGGTTCGATCCCCAGCACCCACATGGCGGCTGAGAAATGTCTGAAACTCCAATTCAAGAAGAACTCCAGTTCCAGGGGAATCCGACACCCTCTTCTGACCTCCACGGCATTTCACGACACAGGTGCACAAACCTGCATGCAGACAGTACATTGATATGCATACAGAAATGAATTTTAAAAAAGGAGGAGGAGGAGGAGGAAAGGGAAAGAAAAAAACAGTATCAGAAGGAGGCAAGCAAAACCATCTGCTAATATAGTGAAAAGTCATTTGTGATTTGAACCACAAAAGTGAAACCCACATGCCAGGGACACAACAAAGGGACAACATGGGAAAGGCACAGGATATTCCCACACCAGGCTCTACCAAACCTGGAGGAGATAGCCACAATGGGATCCCCTTGGAGGAGTCCCAAGGAACAGAGCTTAGAGGAATAATTGCAGAACTACACAGAGAAATTAAAGAAAATAAAGAAGTCAGAGAACTAAAGAGAGAGAATGAAAAACTCAAAAAGGACCTAGAGGGATACAATGACAAACGTTCGAAAGAACTAAAGGAACAGATGAACAAACTCCAGAAAGAACAAGAGGGAGAAAAAAACAAACAAGAATTCAGAGAACTAAAGAGAGAGAATGAAAAACTCAAAAAGGACCTAGAGGGATACAATGACAAACTTCGGAAAGAACTAAAGGAACAGAATGACAAACTCCAGAAAGAACTAGAGGGAGAAAAAAACAAACTCCGAAAGGAAGTAGAAACACTGAAAAAGGAAGCCAACCAAAGAAGTAAGGAGCANTTTGGTTTGTGTTTTGTACTGTGGGATATGGCTCACTTTAAGGTTTTTAATTTGTGTGATGTGTTTGGGGAATACCCCATTCATATTGCATAAATTTGCTAGAAAATAAGATACAATGTACTTGAAATGAAGTGGTTAAGTGTTTCCAGAGTGGAATGGTATAAACACTAAGCTTAGTTTACTAATGGTCTAAAATGGATTATACTAATACAGTGTTTGTAGGTTGGTTCTTTTGGTCCATTCCTGGCTTGTACTGACTTCGCCAGTTGTAGATTAGGTTAAAGGGGCATAGAAAGTAATGGGCTACCTCTGACTACTGAAGGATATTATTTGTCTCTGTCTATTATACAAGTATTATTTTGTAAATCTGTCTCCCTATTTCAACAGGTATTTGACTCATAGAAAAGCTAAGTTTACCGTCCTGAATAGCAGCATGCAACCCAGAAGGAGCAGTTTGGAAATGGACTTAGGTAAATTTTATCAGCTTAATTCTGGTCAATAGATATGTTCCCTTTATTATTATTTGGAAAATTAACAACCAGGATATGGGGTTTGGGAAGATTAAAGAGACTACTGTCTGTTTGTAGTAAACCTTTACATTTAAATATGCCTAACTGTTTAAATGGCTCTCAAATTGGCTTTGCCTCTGTCTAATGGTGGTTAAACTTTCTTCCACTCAAATGTTAGCAAGGTTCTTAGGCCTTTTTTTTTTGAAACTTTATTTTGTATTTTTTTTTTTTTAATAATCATTGGTTTTAAATCTTTGCTTTCTGGATGGTAACGCCATACTATAACGCCCATACAAATTTGGCCAGGGTTTTAAGGGACAATTTTTTTTCCCTTGCCCTCTGAGGTCAATTAGCCCAAGGGGATTTTGTCCGGGGTGTCTCTTTAAAATGTTCTGCAATAGGGAATCACCAGGCTTCCCGTGCAGGGTGGTCTTGGAGGTCCACTAACAGAACCCCAGCTATGTACCAGTCTATAAAGAGAAAGTGTCAACATAGAGAAGTTGCCTTCGTGCTCCAAAGGGAAGCCTGGTCTACAAGACTTTCTCTTCTCTCCTCGTCTCTCTCTATCTCTCTTCCATCTCTCTCTCTCTCTCATCTCTCTCTCGCCCAGGCAGTGTAACCTAGTGTTACTGGTAAGAGTAGAGTTTCCCTGTCACTCCAGCTCCCCAGCAGTCACTCCAAGGGTTCCTGTTGTTTAATTTTAAACTGGTTTTTTTGGATTTGGAACAGGCTCCTTGGGCTGTGAACTCTCTCCAACCTCAAGCAGAATCTGAACCACCATAGTGTGATAGCTTCCTGCTAAACAGTTGTCCTTTGTTAAGATGGTGGGAACAGATAAAGGTGCCTGAGAAGTAGAGGTGGAGTTGGCGGACACAGGATGTGATGCTTTGAGGACAGTCCATTTAGTACGAGTTCCTGGACCTGAGTTGTGTAATGCAGGGATGAGAAAGGGAAGCGCTTACATTCCTCAGCATGAAGGGGAATTGAAAAGAAGCAGTTCTTGATAACTAAAGCTAGCATAGGGGTGTTATCTGGGATAGCAGAGGCAAGGGGGAGACTCCTCTTGCAGGAAACGCCCCATATATGCATAAGTCTGTTAATGAGATCACGCGGTCTTTTTTTTTTTTTTTTTATTGTTTTTTGTATTTATTTATTTATTTCTTTATTTATTTTGTATGTGGTAATAGATTGTACCTTCTGCAGTGTAGGTTTAGTGCATCGCCGTTCATGCAATGCCCAGGGCGGGTGTCAGCAAGGGTGTCCAGATTCCCCTGGAACTGGAGTTCTCCTGGACCGGGAGTGTTCCAGACGGTTCTCGGTGCGCCATGTGGGGTGCTGGGGATCGAATCTGGGTCCTCTGTAAGAGAGTGGTTGGCGGCTCTTAACCGCTAGGCCATACTCTCCAGTCCAATCACAGTTCTTGTAAGAGATGCCATCCTCCTGTTGCCTTCTTTATAACAAACACGGGTGTTCCAGGGAC
The DNA here is from genome assembly GCA_009823505.1 of Rhizomys pruinosus. NCBI lineage: Eukaryota > Metazoa > Chordata > Mammalia > Rodentia > Spalacidae > Rhizomys > Rhizomys pruinosus. The sequence goes on along the minus strand of VZQC01007398.1, from coordinate 1,847,180 downwards.
TGCAAGATAGGAGGATATGTCCCAATCAAAATTGCTCTTTGACTAGGTCTTGTAAAGCTCATAACTTCTACCCTGGTAAGGGCCACTGCTCAATCCAGACCGGATCATCTGACTTCCAGTCCAGATGAGGGGGAGCATACTCTGTAGTGACCCTCAGGATTGGAGGTGCTTCTTGCTGAGGTGATAAAGGCATTTTCCCCCAGTTAAATGGCCTGTCTGGGCATGGTTGGTCTCATTTGGAGTGGCAATAACCACATCCAAAGCCTCCAAAAGATCTCTCCCTAGCAGATTAATATTATAGAAAATCATAACTGCTTCTCCTAAAGCTATGCACTTAAGCAAAATATATTAATGCAGGAGCCTCGACATCAACAATGGATTATTACTTACCACGTGAGAAATGTTACAGGGGATCTAAGAGCCCCACAAAGGTAAAGGCTCCTTGACTCTAAATGTGGGGATAACCTGCAACGAAGAGTGGCGAGTAAGGCCGCTGTCAAAGACCTGACTATAACACATGGGAAAGATAGTATTGAGAACACTACATGCAAGGTGCACCGACTGGTCTCTGTTTGTCCAGAGTTAGTTTACCAATGCCACTACAACCATAAAGCAAATATTGGTCTCTCTTGAGTCAAGCAAACTCTCCTCTGTCAGCACCAGCCTACAATCCTCACCTGCTGGAAATATACTGTGCAGCAGAGTCAGCCATATGCACTGTATATATCGCAATATCTAATTGGTGTATTGGCTCCTGCTTCCTTTGGAGGACATAACCATGGCTTGATGCCACAAGCTTCACCATCTAAATGGTCAGGGAGATGTTTATATAGGCCACAGTAAGACCATGTATATTCAACAGGAAAAAAATTAAATTCATGGATTAACGACATACCATTCAACATCTGTGTCTATATCAAAGTAAACCTATGGATAACAATTAATACTGTTTAAATACCTGTATATCTAATTGCTTGTGCTTCATTAGTAGGATCGAAAGGTTATTCCTGGACAAACTGTCAGCCCATGAAAGAAAACAGCCAGAAGTGACCAGAGTCCAAGACAACAGCTCCAGAGAAAGTAGACTGATTTGCTTCTCATCCACCTGTGCCCCTTGTCTAAGCCTAGGGAAAAATCTGTGGAAGAAGGGGTGTGGTAGAATGTAAGGGCTGTGATTGTGGTGAAAGGTGAACCTACAGCAATATAGCCTGGACACTCATTTGATCAACTTGATTGAACATACAAGCCCCACCCCCTGCTGGATGGTGGGACCAAGGGGCTGTGTGGGTTTGGGCACAACTACTTGCAAATTGGTTTTACATGAAGGATGCTTGTACTCATAAATTATCACCTATTGCTAAAAAATGGAAAAAAAACTGAAAGATGCAGGACAGTATGGCAGAATGCTTGATCTGGAATGGGGTGGGGTGGGATGGGGTGAAGGGAAGGGGAAATGTGCCTGAACTGAATTGGAAAATGATGTATGAAATACACAAAGCATCAATTAAAAAAACTGGAAAAAAAGTATATTCAAGATAAAAAGTTAAGCATATCCAACTCATTAGTATGCAAATTTAGCTTTGTCTTAAATGATAAAATTATATGTACTTCAAAGAATTGTCTCAAAATAAATAAATTCCATTCCATTTAAAAAAAAAAAAAGAAAATCATAACTGCTAAAAAGACAAATAGCTGGCCAGGTGAGGAGGCACATGCCTTTAATCCTAGCACTCTGGAGGAAGAGGCAGGCAGATCTCTGTCTGGTCTACAGAGCAAGTTTCTGGACAGCTGGAGCTACAGGGAGACCCTGTCTCAAAAAGACCAAAAAAAAAACAACAAATATCTTGTCCTCAGAGTTACCTGCTACTTCTCTGCTTCCCCACACTGAAAGAAATTTTATATGCAAATGCCAATAAACATGTAAACATATGTGTAAAAAATTAGTATGAAATTCCTCTTCCATTGGTTATAAATAATATGAAATGGTGTGTTTGAGAAAAGAAAAAAACAAAAAACGAATCCACAGAAGAGCTGGGCATGGTGGTGCATGCCTTTAATCCTAGCACTCGGGAGGTAGACGCAGGAGGATCTCTGGTAGTTCAAGGCCAGCCTGGTCTACAGAGTGAGTTCCAGGCCAGCTGGGGCTGCAGGGAGACCCTGTCTCAAAAAGACTTTAAAAAAAAATCGAGATAAGGAGCCAGGTGCTCCCCCCACTTCAAAAATCCAAGTGCCTCCTGAAGATCAGAAGCTCAACTGACCTTGAGCAAACAAAGTTTGGTTAATCTGGACTAATTGTGTGGACTTAAACAACCAAAAGGAAAGTATAACCAAAAGATAGTCAATATATTTATTTTAAAGCTGGAAAAACTGTGCCTCCAGATATTAGGATTAAAACTATATGAAAGAGTTTTAAATAGGCAAAAAACCTTAGATCTTGGCCTTGATAAATAATGTAGGGTCACCTGCAGCCAAAGGACAAGTCCACCACTGTTGTCAATTGATGCTCAATAAAATTTACTCTTTCTTTCTAGCAACTACCTAAGAGGAAACTCATATCTTGATTATTAAAATGCCTGGGAACCAGATCCTGAATCCAGACACCATGGCCAAATGAACAGAAGGAGAAACCTAATAAATGGATGTTTTGAACTCCATTGTCAATAAATTCTAATGGACTTTTAAATTGGACATTTGAATTCATCCTGTTCTTACTTCTCCTGATCCCCTGCCTAGATCATGTACCTAACTACTCTAGCCTTCACTTCACTTTCATGGGCACTAGTCAAGGACTTTTTCCCCCTCTATAGTTATCCTTTTGGGGGTCCTTTAGATAGACCCTCTGAAGGGGGGATACCCCAGTTGCCATACCCAACATCCCTTTGCAGCATGGAAGAAGTCAAGTGGTTGGCATGCTAAATCCCTTCTGCCAGTTGGGATGACCCTTTTCAGAGGGTAACATAACTAAATAGGAGCTAGAAATTGACTAGGCAGTTTAGGAACGAGACCCTCCCAAATTAACCAGATTCTTTCTCAGCTGATAACTCAAGGCTTCCTGGACTAGCCAGTGCACACTTATCCTTCTGGTAGCCCCAAAAGAGTAAGGAGAAAAAAGGGAAAAGAAATGAAAAGAGAGAAGAATTATATACCAAGCCCTGTAGATTGATTCTTCACCAGAAAAGAAATGGAAACCCCCCTTTTTTTCACTTTATTTTGTCATTATCATTTTGTATTGTTCTGTTTCTTCTGTGTGTGAAAAGAGAACATTTAAGAAAAAAATTTTAAAAGAAAAATTTTTAAAAATAAGAATGATAGGGGGCTGGAGGGATGGCCTAGCGGTTAAGAGCACTGACCGCTCTTGCAGAGGAACTGCGTTTGATCCCCAGCACCGACATGGCGGCTGAGAACCATCTGTAACTCCAATTCCAGGAGAACTCCGTTTCCAGGGGAATCCGACACCCTCTTCTGACCTCCGCGGTATTGCACAACATGGGGTGCACAGACCTACATGCAGACAGTACATTCATACACATAAAAAAAAATTTAAAAATTTAAAAAAATAAGAATGGTAGATAAATTATGTATGAAACATAAAAAGTTCAATAAAATGTATAATAAGGGCTGGAGAGATAGCCTAGCAGTTAGAGCACCGACTGCTCTTGCAGAGGACCCGGGTTTGATCCCCAGCACCCACATGGTGGCTGAGAACCATCTGTAACTCCAATTCCAGGAGAATTCCAGTTCCAGGGGAAACCAAGACCCTCTTCTGACCTCCACGGCATTGCACAACACGGGTGCACAAACCTACATGCAGACCATACATTCATACACATAGAAAAATATATATAATGAAAAAATTTCTGTGTCCTACGGTTCCTTGGGGTGGGTCAGATTGCACTGAACTTCTATAACACTAGTGGGTTTTCTTGTTTTTTTTTTAAATATTCTTTGTTGTTTTGCACTTCCATTTGGGCAAATGGATGCTCTTTGATAGTAGTGTCTGGTAAGAATATCTAATCTGCCCTTGTTGAAATTAAATTTTTGTTCTCTTTAGGTAGTTTGGTTTATTTTCACTCAGGTATGAAAAATAAATTGGTGTGTGTTTCAGTTCTTGAAGGGTAACAGGCTGGTCTAGGTAGTTGGCAAGACAGGGTCAGAGATAGGCAAGTCAAGGGAGAAAGAGGGCTGCACTGTCAGGCAGATCAGGAGCCCAGGGCAGATGGGGGTGAAGACCACCTAAGGACGGATTTAGCAAACTATTCTGGGGATGTAGATAGTCTGTGTTAAGAAGGTATTTCAAACTGGGCGTGGTGGTGCATGCCTTTAATCCTAGCATTCAGGAGGCAGAGGCAGACGGATCTTTGTGAGTTCAACGCCAGCCTGGTCTACAGAGCGAGTTCCAGGATGCTGGGGCTACAGGGAGACCCTGTCTCAAAAAAAACAAAAAAATAAAAAAATAAACTCATGGGTCAAAGATAAGGACCTAGAGTAAAGAGGGGGTATATAGATGGATATGAAACTTTTTGTCAGAAAACCTTGCAATCCAAATCTTAAAACTAACTACGGGAAAGGATTTGTATGTTCCAACAGGCCAGAGTATCACCAACTTAATGGCTGAGAAAGAAAATGCAGCTTTGCAGTGAGTAGGATGTACCAGAAAGTTCCAGCAGAAGGATTGACTCCTCTGGGAATTGAAGGGAAAAATGCCTCAATTGTGCAACATCAGGCCCCTCTGTGGATCCTACTATAACAACTATTTTAATGAATCCTAACGAAGCTTACCTTCCTAGGTGGCACAAAGGTTTTAATACAAGAGACTTTCTTAACTCCCCCCCCATAAAATTAAGGTAGAAAATATTAGGAGGATGATGAGAGTCATTCTCCATCTGTAGATTGGAGTCCAGCTGTTATAAAGGTATTCCTCTTGTAAAATTGGTAAAACTGCCTTCCTTTAATCGACTAATGGCATAGAAACTTGTGAAAAGGATATTATTCATCTATTCAGAACCAAATATAAGACTTAAATCTTCCTTAAGCTATGCCCTTAAGCAAAATATATTAAATACAGGAGCTCTGACATCAACAATTGGATATTTCTACCAAGGAGATTGTTGACCAGGGGATCCCAGCCCCCACAAAAAGGTAAAGGCTCCTTGCCTCCAAACTGGGCATATCTGCAGGAAGAAAGGGCCCACCGGATAAGGCCCTGCTGTTGAAGACCTTGATATAAACATGGGAAAGATATGGAGACCGCACTTGCAAGATACAGATGGTCTTCTGGAATGCCAGAAAGTATGTTACCAAGGCCACTAAACCAATAAAGCAATATAAGGTCTCCTTGAGTCAAGCAAAGACTCCTCCGTCAGACACCAGCTACAACTCATCTGCCGGGAAATACTGTCCAGAAGTTGCAGCCATTGTCTGTATATCCCAAATCTTTAATTGGCTATTAGCTCTCTCCTTGGAAGAATAACCCATGGCTGATGCCACAAAGCCATACATCCTCTATAGGTTAGGAGACGTTTATAAACCACACGAAGACTCCTGTCATACCTTAACAGAAGAAAATGTAATTCAATGGGATTAACAATACCATCCAAACATCTGGACTATACCAAGGTAAACCTTCCATAACTATTAGGACTGTTTAAATACCTATATATTATGCATGTGCTTCATTAGTAGGATCGAAAGCCTATATATAGTATACGTTTAATACCTATAATCTGGGGCTGGAGAGATGGCTAGCGATTAAGAGGCGCCGACCGCTGCTTAACAGAGGACCTGGGTTTCGATCCCAGCACCCACACATAGGGGCCGAGAAACCGTTCTCGAACTCCAATTCCAGGAGAACTTACCAGTTCCCAGGGGAAATTCCGACACTCCTCTTCTGACCTCCGTGGCATTGCACGGCACGGGGTGCACAAAGACTTGCATGCAGAGACAGTACATTCATACCACATACGGAAATAAATAAAATAAAATAATTTTAAAAAATACCTATATATCTAATGCATCTGCTTCATTAGTAGGATTTGGAAAGGACACAGTAGGATGAAATGGAAAGCTGGCAAGCCCTGAAAGAAAACAACCAGAATTGCTAGAGACCAAGACAAACAGTTCCAATGAAAGTAGACTGTTTTGCTTCTCAATCCACTGTGCCCTTTTGCTAAGCCTACGGAACAATCTGCGGAAGAGGGGGCAATGTAGAATGAAGGGCTGCGATTGGGGTGAATGGTGAAACTAAAACCAATATAGAACTGGACACCCCATTGGATCAACTTGGATGACATACAAAGCCCCCCCCCCCCGCTGGATGGTGGACCCAATGACTGTGTGGGTTTGGGCACAACTGCTTGCAAATTGGTTTTACGTGAAAGGATGGCTTCCTGTTACAAATTATCCACTTATTGTTAAAAAAAAATGAAAACAAAACAAACCAAAAACAGAGGAAAGATGCAGAAAAGTTAGGGCAGAATGCATGACCTGGAAGGTAGGGGCTGGGGTGGTGGGAGGGGAAGGGAAGGGAAGGGATATATCCATGAACTGAATTGGAAAATGATGTATGAAATACACAAAGCATCAATAAAAATAAAAATTAAAAAAAATTTTTTTAATAAAAAAGAAAAAAGAAGGTATTTCAAAGATCTGAAGCAGAGAAATTTTAGTGGGCCTAGGTCAGAAGCTAGCAGGGGACATGTTGGGGATGGGGTAGACTGGAAATCTTTAGGTTACAGAGGAATGGAATAGAAGTGCAGTAGGTGGGATCTCACATACCAGAGCCCAAGGTGGGCTGGTCTGTGTCAGGCAGTTCAGGAGCCATGGCAATATGGAGGTGGGGACCACCTGAGCAGGGACTCAGCAAATTATGCTTGGGAGGTTACTTAGTCTGTGTTAGGAATATAGTCCAATGATCTGAGACAGAGCAATTGGAGAAAGCCTGGATCCAAGAATAGTAGGTGACAGGATGATTGTGGGATAGACGGGGTGTTTTGCAGCTCTTACTATTTGTCTGAGATACATGAGCGATACAGAAAATATTTGACTGCCTTAAATACTGTATTGTGAGGTTGGACCTCCTGAAATTAAAGTTTGGAAGACCTAGGCATGAATGTGCAAATGTTCTTTACTATGCTTGGGCCCTTTCATACTATCTCACCAAATACCTTACAATGAATTCTATGGGGTAATTTGTTTATGTCATCCAAATGGCAGTCATGAAAAATGGCTTATTGACAAAGGTTGAGTATATAATCCTCCATAGAGTAGATAGTCCCTGGGTGCTTGTTATCTGCAGACTTGGATGAAATTATGGTCCTTGAGCATGGAGAACTTTATCTGCAAATATATTTTTGAATTTATGCTTTCCATCTGGAAAGAAAAATATGAATATAGAACCTCAGGGCACAAAGTGTTGCAGATTCTCCTGGGGAATGGAAGGGGCTTACCTGGAATGAGGTAGAAAAATTTGAGTCCTCATCACAGACCATAACACATGCACAGAAAGAGAAGAGGGGAGAGAGAGAGAATAGATTATATACATGGCTGACCCTGCAAGTGCCATTTCCACACAAGCTTTGCAGACAGTTCACAATGTTTCTATTGATTTTATTTCTCTTCTTGCAATTTCTCCATGTTTGTTATTTGACTGATAAAAACTGCTTTCCCATTTTGGATAGCAGTATGCACAAAGATGGAGATGTGATTATTGTTGGAACTTTCTCCCTTTATACCTATATTAATCTATATAATCTCTACAAATTATTTTCTGTCAAGCCTAACAAGACCTGGAGCATTATATTTCAGTAAGTGCCTTTTGAAAAAATACTTTATGGATTCTTTGGGAATTTTAGATAATGTATTTTGAGCATATTCAGATGCCCTCTGCCATGTCCTCTTAGGTCCACCTCATCTCCTTGCCCCCACTCACTTCACATCTAATAATTTTCACTTATCACTGACAGTAAAAAATGCCTGGGGATCTAAGGATGTATAGATGAGCAAATTCTAAAACCCCTATTCTCTGTTGACTACTCATGTCTAAATATAACTGTCCCTTATTCATTTTATCTTTTTCTTTTCTTTTCCCCTTTTTACTTTTTTTTTTTTTGTATGTGTATGAATGTACTGTCTGCATGTAGGTTTGTGCACCCATGTTGTGTAATGCCGCGGAGGTCAGAAGAGGGTCTCGGATTCCCCTGGAACTGGAGTTCTCCTGGAATTGGAGTTACAGATGGTTCTTAGCTGCCATGTGGGTGCTGGGGATTGAACCCGGGTCATCTGCAAGAGCAGTCGGTGCTCTTAACCGCTAGGCCATCTCTCCAGCCCCTCTTTACTTTTTAATAACTCGTAAACATTGTACAATATATTGGGTTTCATAAAGACAATTTAATTCAAATATATAACAAACTTTGTTCATATCTGCACCCTGATAGCATTAGGAATTATATTGTTTTAGCTTCTTTTCAGGGCCTGAATCTGAGGGAGGAATCATTTTTTCACCAGAGTCCAATATTCCTTCTCTTCATGATTAAGATGCTACTTCATGGGGTCAAGAGCTTTCCATTAGAAGAAAAATTTAACAAATTTCTTCAGTACTACAACAGTATGGCTGTTTTTTCCATAAAGACCAGGGTTTTCTAACAGTTATTATACCATACATATGATTCCTATTTTTTCTATCTAGTGCCTCTACTCATAAATCATATGTTTACAAAGTCTTTTTTATATAGATATATATTTACTCCTTTAAATATACTACAAATAATTACTCTGTCTCCTAGAAGTTCCATTCCTTCTAGAGCTGCAAGGTAGGACACAAATAGGAGCTCATGAATCTGTGGGATTCTTTTTTCTAAATACCTTTATTGGTGACTTGTGTATTTCACACATTCTTTCAGTCCAATTTAGACACGTTCCCCTCTCCCTGCCCCTCACTTACCCCAGTTCATGCCTTCTGCCGTAAATGTGTTACATCTTTCAGTCTCCAAATTTTTTCACTGCAGAGGCTTGTTGTTTGGGGAAGAATTTAACTGTATCAGTCAGTACTCTGACCCAGTCTTTATGTTGTTGTTGTTCCTTCTCCTTTGTATTGTTCCAACATATGCCTATATAACCATCACATATGTATCAAAATTATGAGCTCTGAGAATAAACTGTATGTTAGTTCCAAAATATGTTTAAGCATTCACATTTTCCCCTTTAATTTTATATTACTCTAAGATATTAATATGTACCTTCCACCCATATACAGTAATTACAAAGTCTGAAAATAAGTGGTAGGTCAATTCTAGAGCCCATTAAGAGATTCACATTATACCAGCACAGTTACTTTCAGACAAATAGAGATATAACAATAATGTTGTTCAGCTTGCCTTTCAACTGGGGATTTGGTGTTAGCACCCACAAATGAGAGTAACCATTTTTGGAATTCACAATTTTCCCCCTTTAATTTTATATTACTCTAATATATGCATACATACCCTCCCCCCATATGCCACAATTACAAAGTCTGAAAATGAGTGGCAGGTTAATTCTAGATTCCATTAAGGTATTGACATTATAATAGTACAGTTGCTTTCAGGTAAAAGTGTTACACACACACACACACACACACACACACACACACACACACATACATGTTTGCCTTACTACTAGGTATTTGGTGCTAGCATTCATTGTCGTTTGTTTTTCTGGAACTGTGCTACTTCATTTAGCATAAGGTCTTCTAGTTCCATCCATTTACCTGCAAAGTTCATGATGTCATCGTCTTTCTTTACTGATGCATAGAACTCCATTATGGGGGCTGGAGAGATACCTCAGTGGTTAAGAGCACCCACTGCTCTTGCAGAGTACCCAGGTTCCATCCCAGCACCTACATGGCAGCTAAGAACCATCTTTAAGCCTGGCGTGGTGGCACATGCCTTTAATCCTAGCATTCAGGAGGCAGAGCTAGAGGCAGGTGGATCTCTGTGAGTTCAAGGCCAGCCTGGTCTACAGAGTGAGTTCCGGGCCAGCTGGGACCCTGTCTCCAAAAGACCGAACAATAAAAAAAAAAGGACCTCCATTGTGTAGATGTTCCACATTTTCTCTATCCACTCATTGGTTGAGGGGCATTTGGGTTGTTTCCATTGATGCTGTTGACTTCTACATGTGTGTAGGTTCTCTTTTCATGGATTATCAATCTCAGTCCTGTAGCAAAATAAATAGTTGAAGAATATTGAGGCAAAGGGTCACTTGATTCTAGCAGATGACTTTTGATCCTATGAGAATAGAAAATGTCACTGAATGAAGTTATTGCCTTATTACATCCATTTTATCAAATGTTGTGGCCTCAACAGCTGACAAAGGCAGCTGTCCACATTTAGGATCAAGGGAAGCTGGAGTTGGCAACTGGTACCTCTTCCCTGGTGTGGTTATCTAGACCTCTCTTATTTCTCCTTATATTCAGATGTTCATATTTTCCACTTGGACAAGGTTCCCATGTTTATGTTATTCAATTTTCATAATTTTCAAAAATTGCTATCCAACTTGCTGTCAACATTTAATGTAAACCCTTTAATTCTGATGACTGCTAATAAATATCTCCTACCAGTTTCATGTCTACATTTGTGGTAGGTGATTCATGGAAATAAAATCTAAATTTTATGAAATCTATTAAAGAAAACTTCTCACACCACTACCCTTCTAAAATTTGTAGGAAATATTTTTATTTAAGTGAGACATAACTAGAGCCTTAGAAATAGCAGCTCTGAAGTTTGATTTTGTGAAAATGGAGTGGACTATGCTCTAAATATCAACTGGGCTAATGGGAATTTTATAGAACTCATTGGGTTTTCTGTGGTAGGGACATTAATAACAGAAAAGGTAGGGGTAGAAAGAAATTGTACCTAAGGAACTCAGAGAGAATTCTAGCTGAAGGCAACTACCTATGATAGAAAAATCACATGGACAGTAATGATTTGCTGTATGGTTTCTTTAGAAACACGGGCCAATTTGATTTGTACACAGACTATCTCAATGAATGTATACATAGTTCTATATTTAGACTGGTGATGTTTTATGCAGCTTCTTAAGAACACTTTATTATTTCCTTCTTGTTTTACCAAATCTCTAATTCTCTATTGCTTTTTTCATCTTTTTAAGTCATTTTACATGTTTGTCAAGAAAAATGTCTAAGAATTTTCAAAATATTTTCTTTGTTGATTCCTCTTGTAAAATTGTTGTATAATACATGTAAAAATGAAAGAGCACATACTTTTAAGAGGCATATGACCATAATTTTGTCATTTTTTTCAATTTGTCATTCATGCTGAATCTTCAATTTTATAAACATAGTTCAGTGAAATAAAGGTAAAAAATAAACAGCTCATTTCTCTTTTTTCTATTCGATGAAATTACCAATCTGTTTTAAATATTATATCTATTTACTAACTGAAATCTTTCTTTTTCTACACTACAACTCTATTTTCTGAATTATTTTCACTTATCTCCTAAAATGCTCATTTTCTTGGAAATCTTAAAAAAATTTTGATATCATCACTAGAAAATTTCAATAATTTTTAATAAAAGTACTATAAAATTTGATGGAAACTTTGGATAAAATTAGCATCCATTTTCTAAAATATTCATTTTAATTCTCCATCCATAGGGGAACATTATGTCTTTGTACAAAAATTCAACAAAAGTTGTTAAATATTAATTCCTATACTACATATATTTTCCCCAAAATATTTTATATTGATGATTGTCTATTAAAAGTTCTTTAATAGCCACATATTTATTTAACCATGGGCTGGTTACTCTAAATATTTTTGGTCACGATATTTCTTCATATTTTTGAGGGATTCTCTATTGAATAATATTATCCATTACATGAAAAAATAAGCCATGTGCATTCTACTTTTATTTTTATTTATTTTTTATGTGTATGAATGTACTGTCTGCATGTAAGTTTGTGCACGTGTCATGCAATGCCACGGAGGTCAGAAGACGGTTTCAGATTCCCCTAGCACTGGAGTTAAAGAAGGTTCTCAGCTGCCATGTGGGTGCTGGGGATCGAACCCGGGTCCTCTACAAGAGTAGTCGGTGCTCTTAACCACTAGGCCATCTCTCCAGCCCTGCCATGTGCATTCTCAATTTATTTTTTTGCTATCTATTATATTAGGTATTTGTTTCATTACTTTAGATCTCCAAATGAACAGGGAATAAATCTGTTACTAAGAAAAAATGCTCTACTGGTCATTCTCTTCATGTGAATTATCCTAAGGCAGCAGCTCTTTAAAGATCTTCATCTTAACACAGACAAAGGAGACCACATTCCACTAATAGTGATGGTGATATTGTTCATAACCCCAGATATCTTGAGGAAGAATGAAGAGAGTTTTGAAGATCCTAGACTAGAATCTTCAGTGCCTGAACTTCACCACTCTGAGTGTCATCAAATTATTTTATGGAAAATTGAACTTTTTGCATTTTGTTTTTTTTTGTTTTTCAAATTTTATTTCATCATTAATTATAAATTTTCATTATTCACTCATCAGTTGATGGACAGGTAGACTGTTTCCATTCCCAGGCAGCTGTGGATAGAGCAGCAATGAGCATGGATGAACAAGTATCTCTGTAGAAGACTATAGAGTCCTTTGGGTGTGTGCCCATTATTCGTATAACTGGAGTCTATGGCACTTATTTTTCTAGCTTTTTGAGGTATAGCCAAAATGATTTACATAATATCTATAATAGTTTGCACCACCACCAACAGTTTGGTGGAATACAGAGCTTAAAAGGATGTCTTGGGATTGCGCTTGTTGCACTTGCTTTTAGTACTAGCATTGTGAGGAAGTGGTAGCCTGGTATACATAGCAAGTGGCAGGCCAGCTGGAGCTACTCCAGGGAGACCCTGCCTCAAGAAATAAATTATGGTCTTATGTTTCTCAAAATTTTGATTTTCATCTTGGATTCTGTGAATTTGTGTTCTTTCTTTTGGTTAAAATTTGGTAAATATTTTTCATTTTTCTTAATCTTTTTAAAGAACCAAGTCTTTCTTTCATTGATTCTTTGTATTTTGGTTTGTTTGTATTTCATTTATTTCACCTTGATTTTGTTCATTGCCATGTTTTAGGTGTTGTTCAGCTTGTATTTCCAAGGCCTCCATATGCATCATTAGGATTTTAATGTGAGAATTCTCAATTTTTTTATATATACGGTTAGTGCTATAAACTTTATTTTCAGGACTGCCTTGTTGTGTCCCCTAGATATTGGTATTTTGTGTAAGGACATGGAGTTGTTAAAATTCCTTCTTGATTTCTTCATTGACCCATTAAGTAGTGTTTTGTTTAGTTTCCATGTATTTGTGTACTTCTATAGTTTCTATTTTTGTTTATATCTTTTATATGACCTTTTGGTCAGATAGAATGCAAGTTGTTATGTCATCTTTCCAATATTTGTGGAGACTTGCTTTGTGTCCTAATATGTGATTAAGTTGGGGGAAAGTTGCATAGGCTGCTGAGAATCTAGTGTAATCTCTGTTGTTTGGACTGAACTATACATGTCTGTTAGATGCATTTGATGTATCATTTAAACTCAATAGCGTTCCATGAGATTTCATGTATTCTGTCAAATATGTCAAAGCTTCTCAAGGCATGTTTATGTTCTCAAATATCCCCCAGGATAAGTCCATACACTGGAACCTTGTCAATTTATTTAGCATCACTCTGATAAAGAAAATCAACTCTCTTTCTAACAGTAGTCATCAGTTGACAATAGTTCCTCAGCAAAGGTTGAGGCTTCTTAACCATTTCCCCAATTATTGGCCACAATGGGCCAAGTTTCAATGGGAACCTTCAGAGTATGTGTCCCTAAATAGGGCTCCTATCTAAGTATCAACCACCCACAGCTCAGGAATCATTTTGGAAGAGGGAGCAGAGAAATTGAACACATTCTAAGTATTTCTTATCCACTTTTTACTTTGAGAGTTCTCTGTTCAGATCAATAGCCCATTTTTACTGCATTATTTGTTTTCTTGATACTTTGTTTTTGAGGTTTTTATTAATTTTCATTTTTTATTGATGCTTTGCATATTTCATACATCATTTTCCAATTCAGTTCAGGCATATTTCCCTTTCCCTTCCCCCCACCCCACCCCACCTCATCCCAGATCATGCATTCTGCCATAAATTTCCTGCTTCTTTCTCTGTTTTTTTTTTCATTTTTTAACAATAAGTGATAATTTATGAGTACAAGCATCCTTCATGTAAAACCAATTTGCAAACAGTTGTGCCCAAACCCACACAGCTCATGGGTCCCACCATCCAGCAGAGGGGCCTTTTATGTTCAATCAAGTTGATCAAATGAGTGTCCAGACTACATTGTTGTAGTTTCACCATTCACCCGAATCACAGCCCTTACATTCTACCATGCCCCCTCTTCCACAGATTGCTCCCCGGGCTTATAAAAGGGGCACAGGTGGATGAGAAGCAAAACAGCCTACTTTCTCTGGAGCTGTTGTCTTGGACTCTGGTCAGTTCTGGTTGTTTCTTTTCATGGGCTGACAGTTTGTCCAGGAATAACCTTTCCATCCTACTAATGAAACACAAGCAATTAGATATATAGGTATTTAAACAGTATACTAATTGTTATGGTACGTTACTTTGGTATATGACACAGAAGTTTTTATGGTATGTTAATCCCTGAATTCATTTTTTTCTGTTAATATGACAGGGTCTTACGTGGATTATAACATCTCCTAACCTTAGAGGATGAAAGCTTGTGGCATCATCCATGGGTTATTCCTTCAAGGAGAGAGTAATAGCCAATTAGATTTGGGATATACAGGCATATGGCCGCCACTGCTTGACAGTATTTCCAGGCAGGTGAGTGGGGAGTTGGTGCTGACGGGGAGTCTTGCTAGACTCAAGGAGACCCATATTTGCTTTTTGGTTTAGTGCCTTTGGTAAACTCTCTCTGGTATTCCAGAGACCATCTGTACACTGCAAGTGCGGTCTCAATACATCTTTCCATGTTTACATCAGGTCTCGAACAGAGGGCTTATTGCCCTCTTTCTTGCAGGTATCCAGTTTGGAGCAAGGAGCCTTTCCTTTTGTGGGGGCTTGGATCCCCTGGCCAACATCTCCTTGGTAGAAGATAATCCATTGCTGATGTCAGAGCTCCTGTATTAATTATTTTGCTTAGTGCATAGCTTAAGGGAGACTTTAGTATTTATTTGGTTCTGAATAGAGAATAATCTTTTCACAGTTCCTATGTCTATTAGTCAATTAAATGAGGCAGTTTTTACTGGTTTTATTAAGAGATTTACCTTATAACAGTTGGCTCAATTTACAGTTGGAGAACGGCCTCCATATGATCCAATTTCTCCTTGTTCTTGGGGGAGGTAAGAAAGTCTCTCGTATTAAAACCTTTGCGGCAACTAGAAGGTAAGTTCTTAGGACTAATTAATTGTGTACAAGTAGGGTCCACAGAGGGGTTTGATGTTTGTAGCAATCTGAGGCTTTTCTTCCTTTCAAATGTTCAGATGGGCCAACCCTCCTGCTGGCACTTTCTGGTACATCCTACTCAATGCAAAGCTGTATTTTTTCTTTCTCAGCATTAAGTTTGATGACATTTTGACTGTTGGAGTATACAATCTTTTCCCGTTAGTTTTAGATTTGAATGGCACGGTTTTTGACAAAAAGTGTTTCATATCTTCTGTATCCCCTTTTTTCATTTAGTTTTTGTTTTTGACACATAGCCGTTGTAATACATAACTTAGTGGTGGACATCAAGGCCACAGATTTCACTACAAAATTCACCCATGCTGATTTGGGTGGACACTTAATTTTTAAGTTAAATCTTTAGGTGAAAAGACAAGCTACAGGGTGCATTTACTATACGAGAAAAATTTATAGAGACATTTGTAATGTCCCCAAATCCCAAAGTTGTTGTTATACAGTTTTTATGTAAGAACAAACGTGGGACAAGCAGCAATTTATATCTCCATTAACTCAGATGTATTACTGCTTTTTTTTGTGTGTGTGTGTGTGTGTTCTTTTCAAGACAGGATCTCCCTGTCAGCCCTAGCTGCCTGAACTCACTCTGTAGACCAGGCTGGCCTTGAACTTACAAAGATCCGCATGCCTCGCTCCCAGTGCTAGGATTAAGGGCCGTGTGCCACCCATGCCCGGCATTACCATTTTTATCAGGCTATAAACCAATGTTGTTTAATATACCACATATTTATTTTTCAATAAGTCCTTAAAAACACTATGTAACCTGTAGACAGAGTCTGGGCAAACTGGCAACTTGTTGAACTCACAGTACAATTAAATATGCATTTATATCGAATATACACCCGTGTCCCTCTCCTCGATATTCGCCTCCGCCCTCCCACCCTTCGCTGATTCACATTTCAGTCAAGTTTCTGATGCAGTTCTTTCAGTTGTTGTTATTTTTAAATTGCATATCCTCTCCACAGCAGAAATATTTTATAATTGGATTATTGGCCCTAACATCCACGTATGAGGGGATACCATTTGTCGTTTGTTTTTCTGGGACTGTGTACTTCACTATTTTTATTGTTTTTTTTTTTTTTTTTAATGTCTTCTAGCTCCATCATTTACCTGCAAGTTCGATGATGTTGTCTTTCTTTACCTACTAATAGAATTCCATTGTGTACATGTACCACATTTTCCTATCCACTCGTCAAGTGAGGTGCATTTGCGTTGGTTCAGCCTTGTTGCTATTGTGAACAAGCCTGCATATAAATAATAGCTGTGCATGTATCTCTGCAGTAAGATGAGTCTTGTGGTATATACCCAGGCAGTATCCTGGACTGGTGCAAATGGCAGGCTCATTTGAGTCTTTAAGGGTTCTCCACATGCTTTCATAGTGGCTATAAAAGTTTCCTTCCCACCCAGCAATGGACTCGTGTCCCCTTCTCCCCACTCCTCCCAGCACTTGTATCATTTGTTTTCTTGATCCTAACCAGTCTTATTGGAGTAAGATGGTATCTTAAGGTGGGTTTTAAGTTTGCATTTCCTTAAGTATTAGGATATTGAAACTACTTCTTAAGATGATGTCTCACCATCTCTATTCTCTCCTCTGTGAAATCTCTATTCAGATCTTTGCTCCATCTTCTGAGTCATTCATTTGTTTTACTTTCTTCTTTGGTTTTTTGAGTAGTTTGTATTCTCTGGAAATAATGCTTTGTCAGATGTATCTTGCTGTGAAGTTCCTCCCATTCTGTGGGTTTTCTCTTCACTTCCTTTCTTGTTTCCTTTGATGTACAGAAGGTTTTGAGTTTAATAGTTCTCATTTGTAAAATTGGTCTGATCTTATTTTCTTGTGCAGCTGCTGTCTGATTTCAAAGAAGTCTTTTCATACTAACTTTGTCTTGTAGTCTGCTGCCAAGTTTCTCTTCTATGCACTCCAAGTTTTGGATTTCACGTTGAGGTCTTTGTCCCATCTGGAATTGATTTTGTACAGGGCGGAGAGGTAGGGTTTAATTTATTCTTCTACAGGTGGTGTGATCCAGTTTTGCCAACACCGACTTGTTGAAGATGCTGTCTTTCCTCCAATGTGTCTTCTTGGCCCCATTGTCAACATATGCGGTGGCTGAAATTGTATGTGCTCAGGTTTGGAGCTTTCAGTTTTATTCATTTTTCACTGGTCTGTTTTTGTTGCCAGTACCAATGCTGTTTTTATGACTTGCCCTGTAGTAATGTTTGATGTCTGGTAGAGTGATCCCCCTGTATTGCTCTTTTCGCCCCAGGGTTGCTTTTGGCTATTTGGGTCTTTTTTTTCCACAATGAAATTGAGGATTTTTTTCCAAACCTGTGAAGAAAGCTTTTTTGGGATTTATTGGAATGCATGTAAAAAAAAAAATCAACAAGACTTTGTAGAATGGACATTTTTACTATATTTTTTTCCTACATCCATGAGCATGGGAGTTTGTCCATCTTCTGATGTCTTCTTCAATTTCCTTCTTCAGAGGTTTTAAAATTTTTGTGTAGAGATCCTTGGTTGTGTCTTTGGTTAGATTTTTCCTAGTATTTTATGTTTGAGGTATTTTATAGTGGGAACACTCTGTATTTCCCTTTTCAGTTGCTGTTTGTTGGTGTGGAGAGAATGGCTATAATTTTTCTAGATTTTGTTATATCCTGCCACTTTGCTAAACTCTTAATTCAATTTCTAGAAGTTTTCTAGATGCGTTTTAGCATCCCTTAAGAAACAATCATATCATGCTATAATAGCAGGATAGACTTGACTTCCTCTTTTCCAAATTAAACTCTTTAATTTCTTTTCTTGCCTTACTGCCATACGGCAAGGGTTTCAAGCACTATTATTGAAAAGGAGTGGTGACAGGTGAGCAGCTTGCCGAGAGAGTTCCTACCCTGTACGGAGAATGTTCTGTCATTTCCCGGCATTTAGGATATTGGGCTGTGGGTTTCCTGTATAGGCTTTGATTACATTAATGAATGATCCCTCCAATCCAATTCCCTCTAGGACTAATAAGGATGGTTTGGATTTTTTTTTTTTTAAAAAGGCTTTTTCTGCATCAATTGAGATGATNTTCTTAAGATGTTTCTCAGCCATCTCTAATTCCTCCTCTGTGAAGTCTCTATTCAGATCTTTGCTCCATCTTTTGAGTGATTCATTTGTTTTCTTTCTTCTTTGTTTTTTGAGTAGCTTGTATACTCTGGAAATTAATGCTTTGTCAGATGTATCTGCTGTGAAGGTTTCCTCCCATTCTGTGGGTTTTCTCTTCACTTCCTTTATTGTTTCCTTTGATGTACAGAAGGTTTTGAGTTTAATGAGTTCCATTTGTAAATTGTCGATCTTATTTCTTGTGCAGCTGCTGTCTGATTTAGGAAGTCTTTTCCCATGCCTATGTCTTGTAGTCTGCTGCCAAGTTTCTCTTCTATCACTTCCAGAGTTTTGGATTTCACGTTGAGGTCTTTGATCCATCTGGAATTGACTTTTGTACAGGGCGAGAGGTAGGGGTTTAATTTCATTCTTCTACAGGTGGTGATCCAGTTTTGCCAACACGACTTGTTGAAGATGCTGTCTTTCCTCCAATGTGTCTTCTTGGCCCCATTGTCAAATATGAGGTGGCTGAAATTGTATGTGCTCAGGTTTGGAGCTTCAGTTTTATTCCATTGTTCAACTGGTCTGTTTTTGTGCCAGTACCAAGCTGTTTTTATGACTATAGCCCTGTAGTATAGTTTGATGTCTGGTAGAGTGATCCCCCCTGTATTGCTCTTTTCGCCCAGGGTTGCTTTGGCTATTCGGGGTCTTTTGTTTTTCCAAATGAAATTGAGGATTTTTTCCAAACCTGTGAAGAAGCTTTTGAGGATTTTGATTGGGATTGCATTAAATATGTATACGAGTTTAGGTAGAATGGACATTTTTACTATATTTATTTTCCTAATCCATGAGCATGGGAGGTTTGTCCATCTTCTGATGTCTTCTTCAATTTCCTTCTTCAGAGGTTTAAAATTTTTGTTGTAGAGATCCTTGGTGTCTTTGGTTAGATTTGTTCCTAGGTATTTTATTGTTTTTGAGGATATTGTGAGTGGGAACATCTCCTTGTATTCCTTCTTCAGTTGCTTATTGTTGGTGTAGAGAAAGGCTACTGATTTTTCTAGATTTATGTTATATCCTGCCACTTTGCTGAAGTTCTTAATCATTTCTAGGAGTTTCCTAGTGGAGTTCTTAGCATCCCTTAAGGAGATAATCATATCAGCAAAAAGGGATAGCTTGACTTCCTCTTTTCCAATTAGAACTCCTTTAATTTCCTTTTCTTGCCTTACTGCCCTAGCAAGGGTTTCAAGCACTATATTGAAAAGGAGTGGTGACAGGGGGCAGCCTGGCCGAGTTCCTACCCTTACGGAGAATGCTTCTGTCATTTCCCCATTTAGGATTATATTGGCTGTGGGTTTCCTGTATATGGCTTTGATTACATTAATGAATGATCCCTCCAATCCAATTCCCTCTAGGACTTTAAACATGAAGGGATGCTGGATTTTGTCAAAGGCTTTTTCTGCATCAATTGAGATGATGGGGTGTTTTTTATCTTTCAGTCCATTTATATGTTTGATGTTGTTTATTGATTTTCATATGTTGAACCATCCCTGTATCTCTGGTATGAATCCATCTTGGTCATGATGGATGATCTTCTTGATGTGGGTCTGTATGCGATTTGCCAGTATCCTGTTTAGAATTTCGGCATCTGCGTTCATTAGGTATATGGGTCTATAGTTCTCCTTTTTGGTTGCATCTTTGCCTGGTTTTGGTAATAGAGTGGTGCTGGCTTCATAGAAGGAATCTGGGAGAACTCCCTCCGTTTGTATCCTTCTAAACAACTTGAGTATTAATGGTTTTAAGTCTTTTTGAAATATTTTATAGAATTCTGCTGTGAAACCATCTGAGCCTGGGCATTTTTTGGTTGGGAGACTGCTTATTACATCTTCAATTTCTTCATATATTATTGGTCTATTTAAGCTGTCAATCTCTTCTTGGTTGAGCTTTGGTGATTCCCAGGATTTCAGATATTCATCCATTTCTTCTAGGTTTTCAAACTTAGTAGAATATAAGTTTTTGAAGTAATCCCGTATGATTGTCTGGATCTTTTCATTGTCTGTTGTGATATTTCCCCTTTCATCACAGATTCTATTGATTTGGAGTTGTTCCTTCTTTCTTTTGGTTAACTGGGCTAGAGGTCTGTCTATCTTGTTTATTCTCTCAAAGAACCAACTTTTGGATTCATTGATTTTTTGTATGGTTTTCTTTGTTTCTATTTCATTGATCTCTGCTCTGATTTTTGTTATTTCTTCTTGTCTGCTCCGTTTAGGGTTCATTTGTTGTTGTCTCTCAAGTATTTTTAGCTGCAGTGTTAGATCGTTCACTTGTGCTCTTTCTGTTTTTTTAATGTGGGCACTTAGAGCTATAAACTTCCCTCTTAGGATTGCTTTAAGAGTGTCCCATAGATTTTGCTGTGTTGTTTTATCATTGTCATTCAGTTCCAGGAATGTTTTTATTTCTTTTTTTATTTCTTCCTTGACCCACTCATTATTCAGGAGAGTGTTGTTTAGTCTCCATGTGTTCCTGTAGGTTGTAGGGTTTATTCTGGTGTTGATATTGAGTTTTATTGCACTGTGGTCTGATAGAATGCATGAGATTATTTCAACCTTTTTATATTTGTTGAGTTTTTCCCTGTGTCCCAGTATATGGTCTATTTTGGAGAATGTTCCATGAGGTGCTGAGTAGAAAGTGTATTCTCTGGTGTTTGGGTGAAATATTCGGTAGATGTCTGTGAGGTCCATTTGGTGTATTGTGTCATTTAGTTCAGATGTCTCTCTGTTTATCCTTTGTCCTGTTGATCTGTCTAGAGGACTTAATGGGGTATTGAAGTCCCCTAGTATTAGTGTGCTGGGGTTAATCTGTGCCTTGAGATCCTGAAGAATTGTCTTTATAAAGTTTGGTGCACTGATGTTTGGTGCATATATATTTATGATTGTGAAATCTTCATCGTCAATTGTTCCTTTAATAAGGATGTAATGGCCCTCTTTGTCTCTTTTGATTTCTTTTGCTTTGAAGTCTATTTTGTCTGATATTAGAATAGCCACACCCGCTTTCTTTTTGGTACCATTTGCTTGGAATACTTTCTTCCATCCCTTCACCTTAAGTTGGTGCCTATCCTTGAAATTGAGATGGGTTTCTTGTAGACAGCATATAGATGGGTTTTGTTTCCTAATCCATTCTCCCAGTCTATGCCTTTTGATTGGGGAGTTTAGCCCATTAATATTTAAGGTTACAATTGAAAGATGGATGTTGCTTCCTTTCACTTTATTATCCATTTGGACTTCTAGCCTTTGATTTTGCTCCTATGGTTATGTTTTTGTTAGTTTCTTTTCCTAGGTGTTTGAGGATTGTTGCTCCTCTCTTCTGCCCTTTGAATTGCTTCAAGTATTTTATGAAGAGTTGGTTTTCCAGACATGTATTCCATCATCTTGTTTATGTCATGGAAGATTTTTCTCTCTCCTTCAAGTATAGTCGACATTTTTGCTGGGTAAAGTATTCTGGGTTGGCATCCGTAGTCCCTTAACACTGGGAATGCTTTGCTCCATGTTCTTCTTGCTTTCATGGTTTGAGGCGAGAAGTCAGTTGTAATTCTGATGGGTTTCCCTTTGTATGTGACTTGTTTTTCTTTTGTAGCCCTCAGAATTTTGTCTTTGTTTTGGGCATCTAGCATTTTAACTATGATATGGCGTGGGGTGTTTCTTTTCTGATCTTGTCTATTTGGGGTCCTATGTGCTTCTTGTATTTGTATGGGTTTGTCTATTTTTAGTTTGGGGAAATTTTCATCTATTATTCTGTTGAAGATCTGATCAATACTATTCTCTTGAGATTCTTCTCCTTCCTCTATTCCTATGATGCGGAGGTTTGATCTTTTCATAGTGTCCCATATTTCCTGGTTGTTCCACTTTTGTGTATTTTTAAATTTTTCATAGTCTTTATTTGAGCTTTTTAATTGCTCTGTGTTATCTTCCAGATCTGATATTCTTTGTTCTGCTTCCTCCATTCTACTTCTGAGGCTTTTTCCTTTCCTTTCTTCTTGATTGAATGTGTGTTCTAATTCCTTTTTCATTTCATCCTGTGTTTTTTTTAGTACTTCCATTTCCTTTTTGAGCTCCTCAATCTCTTCTTGGTGCTTCTCAATCTCTTCTTGGTGCTCCTTACTTCGTTGGTTGGCTTCCTTTTTCAGTGTTTCTACTTCCTTAAGGTGTTTGCTTTTTTCTCTCTCTAGTTCTTTCTGGAGTTCGTCAATCCCTTCCTTTAGTTCTTTTCAAAGTTTGTCATTGTATCCCTCTAGGTCCTTTTTGAGTTTTTCATTCTCTCTCTTTAGTTCTCTGAATTCTTCTTTATTTTCTTTAATTTCTCTGCATAGGTCTGCAATTATTCCTCTAAGGTCTGTTTCTGGGGTCACCTCCAGGGGGATCCCATTGTAGCTATCTCCTACCGGGTTGGTAGAGCTTGGTGCAGAATTATCCTGCACCTTTCCCATGTTGTCCCTTTGTTGTGTCCCTGGCATGTGGGTTTCCCTTTTGTGATTCAAATCTCAAATGCCTTTTCAGTGTGTTGAAGGCTGAACGCTTGTTTTATTTTGCTTGCCTCTTTCCAATGCTTTTTTCTCCCCTCCTTGTTTATGGAGTGTTGACTTGTGTAGGTTTCAGGCTTTCACTTTTGTTTATAGATTAGATATTGGAAGTTTAAGTCACTCTTCCTTTCCTGTTCTGAAGGTTCTCCTAATCCACTTTATACTCTCTCCTCAATTCCAGTTGTGGTGGGGGGGTTCCTGACTTAGCCCACGCCCCAGTACCTGCCTGGAGCAGTGGTGGGCTGCTCCTGAGCCCCGACACAAGACCTCACTATGGCACCCGAGCCAGACCCAAACCCAGGACCACTTCCGGCTACTAGGGGGGAGGGACCCTAGTAGGGTCCAGCTCGGCAGCCACACTCTGCCAGGGCTTAGAGCTCCAATCTAGACCCGCCAGCCACCAGCCTCTCTGCCACAAACCAGCAAATCATTTGTCCAGCACCCTATGAGTCAATGTCCTAAGTTTTTACCTGCCTGGAGCAGTGGCGGGCTGCTCCTGAGCCCCAACACAGGACCTCACTATGGTACCCGAGCCAGACCCAAACCCAGGGCTGCTTCCGGCTACTAGGGGCTGTTTTTTAGTTTTTATAATATGTGGATATTAATCTTCTGTCATATGTATTGCTGATGAATATTTTCTGCCACTCTGGGTTTCCTCTTCACTTCCCTGGTTATTCCTTTTGCTGTACTGAAAAGTCCATCCCTGACCTATATTTTATAGGTTACTGCCTAGGTTTTTTTCTAGCAATTTCAGAATTTCTAATACTACATTGAGGTCTTTGATCTATCTGGAGTTGGCTTTTGTACACAGAGATACCTCTACTTCCATTCTTCTACAATTGGAGATTCAGTTTTCCCAGCACTGTTTGTTGAAAATGCTGTCTTTCCTGGAGTGTATTTTCTGTGGATCTTTGTCAAATATTAGCCGACTCAAACTCCATGTACTCATCTCGGGTCTTCTATTTTGTTCTATAGATTTATAAGTTTGTTGTTTTTTTTTTTTTGACAGTATCATGCATGCTGTTTATGACTATAGCTCTGTAATATAATTTGAGACCTGGTCTTCCTACTACCCTGGTAAGTCAGATCCTATCAACTGTGCCCTGATTTCCCTCCAGCCTGAGCACCTCCAAGACCTATTCCTGTTCCTCCACTTCAGATACCTCGACTAGCCTCTAACCCACACTAGCTTAATCCTCTAGTACAGTTTGTTAAACCTTCCAGGAGCTGTCTCCATCCCCATCTTTCCCTGGCCTCTTGATATGCATGACACAAACTGATCTGCCTACTAACCTGGTAAGTCGAATCCCACCCACTGTACCTTGATTCCAATTCCCCTTTCCCTGTCTTGTTTCTAGCCTAAGCCCCAAGCCCACTCTTGCTCTTCCACTTCAGATCTCCGGAATACCCTTTTAGTCTAGACCTTCCCACTCCATCCTGAACCTTTGCAACCAGACTAGGTAAATTCTCCAGCTTCTTTTATTGAAATCTTCACAGCCTGTCCTCAACCCCATCTTGCCCTTGGTTCCCCTCCTGATGTGCATACTACAGAGCTGCCTCCTACTGTCCTAGAAACTGAAGCATACACCACCTTACTTTTCATACCTGAGCAAAATGCAACCAAGCTGTGTCAACAATATAAACAGAATTAAAATTCAGAACAGAATTTAGTATTGAACTCACAGCCAACAAAAGATATCGATATACCCAAATGGCAATCCAAAAACACACATAATTTGAAAAACCAAGACAATATGTGACCAAATCCACCAGTTCAACAGATGTATATACAATAGTGAGAATCACACTGGGGTACCCTACAACACATAATTTAAAAGAATAATTGTAAACCTGAAAACACAGATGAATAACTCAAAGAAATCAGAAAGGATAGGCATAATCTTGTGATCAAAGCTCAAGAAACTATGAATATGGCTGAGTTAAATAACAAAAAAATCAGGACTTGAAAAGTGAATTCACAAAAGAGATAGAAATATTGAAGGAAACACAAGATAAAATGAAGATGGAATTGTAAACCTCAGTAACTCAACTTAAACAACAGGAGAAAGCCACAAATAGATTGAATGAGAGATAAAACAGAATATCAAGACTGGAGGACAAAGTTGAAGAAACGGACTCCTTAAGCAAAGACCATAAATATTTTTTTTATTTATTTCTGTATGTGTATGAATGTACTGTCTGCATGCAAGTTTGTGCACCCATGTCGTGCAATGCTGCGGAGGTCAGAAGAGGGTGTCGGATTCCCCTGGAACTGGAGTTCTCCTGGAATTGGAGTTTCAGATGGTTCTCAGCTGCCATGTAGGTGCTAGGGATCGAACCCAGGTCCTCTGTAAGAGCAGTCGGCACTCTTAACCCCTAGGCCATCTCTCCAGCCCTGAGACCATAAATATTTTTTAACACAAGAATGGAATATGAAGGAAATGTGGGACACCATAAAAATACCAAATCTATGCATCATAGGCATACAGGAAGGTGAATAATCTCAAACTAATAGCATTGGTCTTCAAAAGCGTCATAGAAGAAAACTTCCCCAAATTAAGGAAATACATTCCTATACAGATTCAAGAAGCACATAGAACACCAATTAGATAGGACCAGAACATAAACTCCTTATGCCATATCAAAGTAATAACACTAAATGTAAATAACAAAGAGAGGGCAGTGAAAGCTGTAAGAGACAAGTCACATATAAAGGAAAACCAATGAGAACTACAGTTGACTTTTCAGGGCCAACTATGAAAGCCAGGAGAGCCTGGAAGAAAGTATTCCCAGCTCTAAATAACCAGAGATGCCAAGTCCAAAGGCTTTACGTGGCAAAACTATCTTTCATAGTCAAAATGACTCATCTAAAGCAGAACCTGTACACCCATGGCTTGTTATTGATACAGAGAGAGGCTTCTGAATATTTTAGATTGAATTTTAAACCTTCCCCTTTGCTGACAGTGTTAATCATTCCTAGGAGATTTCTGGTGGAATTTGGGGGATTCTTTATAATATCATCTGCAAATGGGAATAATTTGATCTCTTCTTTTCCAATGAATACTGTAATTTGCTTATCTTATTTCTCTAGCAAGAATTTCAAGCACTGTATTAAAAAAATAGTGGAGACTGTGTACAGACAGCCTTGTATGGTTGAGAGATGAACTCATCTATGGGAATAAATATCACTTAAGGGACAGTTTATTACTATGTCCTTTTAGTGGAGTGATGATATTTAGGTTCTCACATAGGCCCTATGCCCTACACTGTTTAAGGTTCTTAGCCCTCATACCAAGCACGAGTTGTCTTGTGGAGTAGGCTTTACATCCACTCAGAAAGTGGTTGGATACTCTCATAACATTCATTCCCTTATAATTCACCTTTCAGGGATCACAGGTGGGTAAGATTGTTGATTGCTTTTCTCCCCTGGTAGTATGCAAAGAACCTTCCAGGACTATGAAATCTAGTTAATGGGATGAAGCATGCAGGTGGGTAACAGCTTGATTTTTCCACGTCCATGAGTCAAGTATGTGGTACATTCAGCAATAAGATTTTACCATCAAGTGCTGGGAGGTAACCAAGAGAAATGGAAATACCCTATATTACTTGGGGGATGGGAATCTACAAGATCACATTGACCAATGACTCCAAAAGAAATAAACCATATGTGATTCCGGGTTTTTTGATAGCCTATGGTATTGGGGAAAGGTAATACCTCCCCATAATAAGGCAACAACATTTAATCTCCTTTTAGATATATGTGCATATTTTAGGAAGTTCCTTCAGTAGGAGGCTTCCATATGGCATTTTCAAAAATCTAAACTTTAGTTATACCTCCCATACTCCTCTTGCCCTCACCTCCCACCCCATAAATCCCAACCTGTTTCATTTTGCCCATTTCATCTTCATATCGCCTAGGTCATAAGCCCCTTCCCTTAAAATATGCCTCCAATGTTCCCCTAATAGTTGACTAATAGAAGTATAGTGATTTAAACATGTGTATCCAAAGATAATCTCTCTCTCTCTCTCTCTCTCTCTCTCTCTCAATAGTTAACTAATAGAAGTATGGTGATTTAAACATGTGTATCCAAAGATATTCTCTCTCTCTCGCTCGCTCTATCTTGCTCTGCATGTGTATAATTATAATTTAACTAAAGGTTTATCAGTCTTGTTAATCTATTCAAAGAAGTAACTATTAATTAATAACTATTAGTTAATTATTAATCTGTTAATCTATTCAAAGAAACTACTTTCTTGATTCTTTGTATTATATTGTATTGTTTGTTCTACTTCATGAATTTCAGCTCTGATTTTGATGAGCTCTTTCTGTCTACTGTTTTGGGGTGTTGTTTGTTCTTCCTTTTCTAAGACCTTCAGGTACATAATGTTAGAACTCATTTTTTTTGTCTTTTTGAGACAGGGTCTCTCTATAGCCCCAGCTGGCCTGGAACTCACTCTGTAGAACAGGCTGACCTTGAACTCTCACAGATGCACCTGCTTCTGCCTCTGCCTCTGCCTCCCAAGAGCTAGGATTAAAGGTGTGTGCCACTACACCTGGCTTAGAACTCATATATTTTTATGTAGGCATTTCATGCTATAAACTTAGGAAATACTTTCATTGTGTCCCATAGATTTTAGCACATTGTGTTTTCATTTTTATTCAGCTCTAGAATTTAAACTTTTCCTTCTTGATTTGCTTCTTGAGACAATTATTGTTCAATAGTATGCTTGCTGTTTTGTTTCCATATTGATATGTGACTTTACTCCATTCTATTCAGATAATAGAAGATATTTCAATTTTCCTATACTTGTTGAGACTTCTCTTGTGTCTTAACACGTGGTTGCCTTTCAAGAAAATTGGGAAGAATTGGTAGTCTTTAAAGATTAGGTGAAATGGTCTGTAGATACCTACTAGTTCTACTTGATTTATGGTGTCATTTAACTCCAGTGATTCTCTTTAGTGTTTGTTTACATAACCTGTTCATAGGTGAAAATGAGGTAAAAAGTTGCCCACTATTTTGTGTTGAAGTTCATTTGTGATTTTAGACCTAGTAGTATTTCTTTCATGAAATTTGGTGCCCCTGTGTTTGAAGCTTATATGTATGGAATTGTACTACATGCTTGGTGGATTTCTTAAATGATTATGAAGTGACTATCCTTATTTCTTTTTAATTGTTTTGGATTTATCTGTTTTCTCATATAAGGATAGCTATACCTGCTTGTTACTTGGTTCTGTTTGCCTTGAATACTTTGTCCATACTTTTTCTAAGGTGATGATTATAGCTGCTAAGATGATTACCTTTACTCCTAAAGGAAAGACTTTCCTTTTTTAGCTTTTACAGTAGATAGGCATATATGCTACTACTTGGCCATATTCTCTAACCCAGATTTCATATGTTCCTAATTACATCCCCCAAATCAGCCTTCTATTGGGGTGCTGTGTATTTATTCATATTCCTTGGACATGTTATCAAATATCTACTCACCCCAGAATGGGAAGATAATCATATCAAAATAACAATTCCACCAAACCCCAATTTGGCAAACCAATGACTTCATTAGGATTACTTGGAGGAGTAAGCATATGGAATTACTTACAGGAGCATAAATGGCTCAAAGGAAACTGTATCACTCAAAATCCCACCTCTGCCTTGGTGACAACTCCTATAAGCTGCATCCCTAGAATGCCCTACACAGGAAGCAAGCCACTTACATCATGTTTCTTCTCCCCAGTAGTGTTCCTGCTTCCATAACCTTAGGAAGAAGCCTTATGAATCGTGTTTCAAGAACTTCTTGAGACTTGTGAGTTGATTACTTCATAAGACTCTTAAATCTCTACTTCATGAGACTCAAGGAACCTCCACATGATTTTCATGTCTTAAATTCAGAAGGAAATGCTATACAATGTACTATCATATTGTTTCAGGATTTTGATACTAGAATTTTTATGAATCTTTAGCATTAATATCCCAAAATCATTCTACTAGATTTAAAGATAATAAATCAACATTTTTCCCTAAGAAACTCCATGCTCTCTCTCTGCAGGTATAAGCCCAGAAAATACCAGTATGTTTTGGCCTTGATATTTGCAATTGAAGAGATCAACAGGAATCCCCATCTTTTACCAAACATGTCTCTAGGATATGAGATTTATAATGTCCACCACAGCCAATGCAATATATTGGAGAGTTCCCTCAAGTTCCTGTCAGGTACAGATGAGATCCCTAATTATAAATGTGGGGGAGAGAGAAAATCTGCAGCAGCACTTACTGGAACATCATGGGAAACTTCATTACAGATTGGAACACTACTGGAACTCTACA
This sequence comes from Rhizomys pruinosus, assembly GCA_009823505.1. Classification (NCBI taxonomy): domain Eukaryota; kingdom Metazoa; phylum Chordata; class Mammalia; order Rodentia; family Spalacidae; genus Rhizomys; species Rhizomys pruinosus. Next base: position 1,817,708 of record VZQC01007398.1, on the reverse strand, counting down.
AATTTCCACAGGTGATGGAGGGTGGAATGGGAAATGATAAAAACCATGTCAATGTATTAAATACCTCTCTGTACATAGTATGAGAAAGGGACCCATGTGGAAACTGCAAATTGCTCACATATATTACATTGAAAACCAATTCTGGGATTAAAAGGAATATTGAGGGTTAAGAAAGCAAGGTCTGAGAAAGATGGAAAAGAGAGCTTATGCTTCAGTGTGAGATAACTAAGATAGACTTGTAAATGGAAAAACAGAGATCTGGGCCTGTAAAGGCAGCAAGCCAACAAACCCCACTGAGAGCTCTTCAGGGAAATAGTAAGGCACTATTATCCTTCCTTATATTCTTTCTTTTATATTATATTTAGAAAAGACTAAACTATAAGTGAAGATGGCTACATACAAGACTCTTGTAAATAAATTATCACTCTAGTTCTCTCCATAAATTGAGCTAAATGTGAGGTAGCCAAGAAAGACTATAGCTAATCTTGGTGGCTGTGAGAGTAAATTCCTGGATAGTTAACTTTCAACTATGGTAAATGTGTTCTTACATTTATAAGCTGGTCATGTAAATGTGAGAACACACAGAGCTTATTATAATTAGCAGTACTTGGCACACTGCAGAGTCACACAAAGCAGCATCAGCCAATGACTAACAGCTATCAGACAGTCAAGGTTAGCAACTAACAAAGCACAAGTAAGAGGACAAAGGGAAGCTTCAACCACCCATAACTGAATGGACAGTGTATGATCATCTCTGTGGTTTAGCCAGGGTGTGTGTGTGTGTGTGTGTGTGTGTGTGTGTGTATTTATATTTCCTTGATCTACTGAGTGTGTGTGTGTGTGGTGTGCCTGTGTATTTTATATATTATTATATTATATATTATATATAGTACCATGATAATCAAGAGAATTTAACTAATATCAATAAAGATTGCATCAGACTTGTCTAGTTTCTGCCGTGGGCCTGTGAATCTTCTAGACAATGGAGTTCAAAGGCTTTTTTCCTCTCTGAAAAAAGCATCTAACTCCTGGGGGATTTCTCAGATTTTTGCTTAATTTCTCAATTTTCTGTAATAATACTTTTAATTTTAAAAAAGTGTAAAGTTTTTGAATTTTAGATGTTTGGGTCATGCAAAGTGAGCCATGAAAAGTCCTGTCACTCTCAAAAATCCTGCAGCAATGTCTTACTTGGTACAGTAGTCCGGTGTAATAGAAAGTGAGAGAGAAGATTGTTAGGTGTATAACAAAAACTCACATGACCACCATAAAACAATGTTATATGCCAAATATGTTATCTAGCAGAGAAGTGATGGGGATAGAATCAAAAAGGATTTTCCTAGAGGCATGTTAGTAAGTTAGGAGATATTGGTGGTTATTTCTTATTGCTGTTATTTGAGGGTATTGCTTGGTATCTCAAGGTGGTGTTAAGTTTCTCAGTGCAGGCTTCTCAACCTCCCAAGATTACAAATGAGCACCACCACACCAGGCAAGATGAGATCATTTCTAATGAGTGATTAAGGAATGAAAGGATTAGAAGGGTGACCTAATTTGTTTCATATAAGAGACAGTGTCTTATGCCAAGTTTCCTAATCACAGTTCTTTCAATTATCTTTCCCTTTTAGCTTACTTTTGGTTCTTTTCATCCTATCCTGAGTGACAATGGTCAGTTTTCCTCTCTCTATCAAATATCTCCCAAAGACACACATCTGGCACTAGGGATGGTCTCCTTGCTGATTCATTTCAGGTGGACCTGGGTGGGACTGATCATTTCTGAAAGTGAAAAAGGTTTTCAATTTCTCTCCGACTTGAAAGGAGAGATGGACAGGAATGGAATCTGTACAGACTTTGTAAAAATGATCTCCAGTGTACAGTCACTTCCTTCAGGCATTCCAGCATATACTTTACCAACCAGAGAAGTATTGGCAAAAGTTATTGTCAGTTACTTTGAAAGCGATGATCTAATAGATATTCACATTCATATGCAGCAGTATTTAATGACATGGATTGTCTGGGTAACAAACTCACAATGGCATCCCAACAACAGTGGAAGAAATTTCATACTTGACTCGTTTCATGGCACTCTTGTTTTCACAAACCACCATAATGAGATTTCTGATTTCAAGATGTTTGCTCAGACAGTTAACCCTTCCAAATACCCAGAAGATTCTTACCTTGCATTTTATTGGTGCACAGTTTTCAATTGTTCACTCTCTGCTTTGGGCTATAAACTAGAGAACTGTACACCCAACGCCTCTTTGGTGTGGTTGCCTGTAAATCGTTTTGACCCAACCATGAGTGACAGTAGTTACAACATTTACAATGCTGTGTATGCTGTGGCCCACTCCCTCCACAAGATGCTTCTTCAAAAAGCAGAGCTGCAACCAGTGGCAACAGGAGACAAGATGGTCTTTTCCCCCTGGCAGGTGAATGTCTCTTGCATTGAATAGAATGTGCCTTCATCACGGTGCCTACCTTAAAGGGCTCCTTGGATACTTAGAAGTCATTCTAATAATTGCTTTCCAAGCACAAGAGATTATATGCTAATTTCATTGCTGAAGATTCCAGTCCAGATTTAGTAGAAATGGTCAGCAACAGAAAGAGGCCAGTGCTGTGGAGTGCTGGCTAGCATGAACCAGCACATCTTGATGCAACCCACAGCACAACAATACAAGAAAATAGCAAAGACTTGTTAGAGGGGGGAAACTAGATATGTGCTAAGACAAATACTTTGTTTTCCAAAAGATGTCAACATCAACATTTTGTGTATCCTACAACTTCCGTAAGATAACCCTATATGTTTTCCATTAAGTTCTTTTTTTTTTGGTCTTTTCGAGACACGGTCTCCCTGTAGCCCCAGCTGACCTGGAACTCAATCTGTAGACCAGGCTGGCCTTGAACTCACAAAGATCTGCCTACCTCTGCTTCCCGAGTGCTAGGATTAAAGGCATGTGCCACCACACCCGACTCTGTTAAGTTCTTAAGGGACTATGGAAAGATACAGTTCATTTGTGAAACTTACTAATTATTAGTTTAATAATGGATGTATCTACTGTTGATACTGATAACCTCATTAAGCAGGTACATATCTGAGAAGCAGCAGACAGAAAAGAGTGTGGGAAGCTTTGATGCCAACCATAATATTTTTCAAACATCATAGTGTATAATTACATGTTTCTTTTGACAGTTTTCTCTAGGAATTGACTCCAAGGTTAGAAATATTATATTTCAATTTCTCATACTACTTCATCAGTTCTACTTTTTAATTCCAGTGTCCAAAAGTGTGTTTATAAAACAGGGATTAAAGATAAATTGGGGGCTTTCTTAATTCAAGTTATCTGACTTGATGGCAGGGACATTTCATTTTAAGGAACTATATTTCTTTCAGCTTCACCCTCTTTTGAAGAGTATCCAGTTTCAGAATCCTGCTGGAGACCAGGTAGATTTGGATGAGAAAAGAAGAATGGATGAAGAATATGACATTCTCAACTTTCTGAATTTTCCAGAAGGTCTTAGGCATATGACAATAATAGGACACTTTACCTCACATGCGCCATATGACCAACAATTGTCTTTATCCGAGGATATAGAATGGCCCATAGGAACTACAGGGGTAAAGTCTGACATTTATCATAATGTTCTTCAATAAATCAGATAACCAAAATCTTCCTTTGGACTTTCTGCTCTTGGCTTCTTGAACTGATACCAATAGAAATGGAACAACTCTTATGTTGCACTTGAATCATTTCATTGACTTACTGTCTGATTAATTACAAAGAAACACATTTGTTAATTTTAATAAGTAGTCATGTATTTAATAATTTGATAAGCACGGAAGCCAGTTGAACATTTGGAGTAACATATGCTCAGAAATTAGGTCTGTTATTCAATTCCTGACGAAGTAGGTAAAAGTAGAAAAAAGTACTAACACTCTGATTTTCCGCAGACCCCTCATTCTGTGTGCAGTGAGAGTTGTCACCCTGGATTTAGAAGAACTGCTCAGAAAAGAAATCCTGCCTGCTGTTTTTATTGTACTCCCTGCCCAGAGAATGAGATTGCCAATCAGACAAGTAAGAGCATGCTTTATGGATAAAATTGTCCACCTTTAAAGAAATTGCTTTTATTTATTCTTTGAAATTGTCGTACAAGTATATGATATATCTTAAACACAGGCATCACTCACTCCTGCCTCCAAATACCCTTAAGCCTCCCATCACGTCTTTTTTTCCTTTTTTACATTTTTATTGAATTTTTGTGATTTACAAACAGTATAGTTTAATGGCATTTAGATCCCTTCCCCTCTCCACTCTTAACTCCACTGATGCCTGCCCAATTTAAAGGACTGTCATATAGATCTATAGATATTCTATAGAATATGCTTTGTATTCCTCAGTACTCTTCAGTGTGGTTCCATCCACTGTGCCCATCAAAGGTCTTAACCCTGGAAGACACTGTCTTTCTCCCTCCCAGCAGCCATCAATCACCAAAACTTCCCTGGAATGTATTACTATTTCTTACATCCTTCCCCAAGTCTATACTGGGATTCTCAGTTTGCAAAGAACTTGTGCATGCTGGAACCATTGTGGTAAGCTCATATGAGTAAATAACTAGTCTGGAAGACTCTGTGCCCTTGGGGTCATCAACCCCTCTGGCTCTTATACTTTTTTTACCTCCTCTTCTGAAAGCATCCCTGAGCCATAGAAGGTGGAGGTTTGAAATAACTGTCCTGTTCAAGAATAAACACTCTGTGTCCCCTTGTTCTCTGCACATTTGCTAATTGTGGGCCTCCATATTCGTCACCATCTGCTGCATGAGGAAACTTCTCCTGTGAGAGTTAAGAGATGCATTCATCCTAACTGTAGAGGTTGCAATGAAGATAGGTCACTTAGGGTTAAGAGGTTAACTGACAGTTATTCTCTGTATTTGTCCAATTCTGAAATTCTGTAATAGTCTCCATCTGTACAGAAATAAACTTCTCTGATAAGGAGTGAAGGTTACACACTTGTCTATAAATGTGAGGACATATATTTAGGATAAAGTAACAAATTACATTGGTCTAGGGATGTGTCGAATGGGTTTTTCTCCAGGATCCTGAGATCTATGACCTCTCCAAGCCATGTGTATTTTGCTACATTTACAGTACCTCATATAAGTTTCCTCCCATTGAGTAGACCTTATTATCAATTAGGCAGCTGTTAATTACCTCCAAGATAAAATTGCCACTACTGTACCAATAGTGATAGCTTGCTGGGCCAGTCATTGTTTGATTTTTGGTGTTGTTTGTTTGGTTTTGGTTTTAGTGGGGTTTTTTTGTTGTTTTTTATTATTGTTGTTGTTTGTTTTGGGGATTTTTTGGCTTCACAGCTGGGTAGGGCCAATGACTGGTTTTCTCCCTAACAGCTTGCACAGTATTCTCTGACACCATGAGAGTTAGTTTTCATGGAGAAGGCTTCCTGGTCACTTCCTTCTCCACATCTTTATGATATCTTCCTCAATTCACCCAGGTCTGGAAAGAGCTTAAAGCAAACAGTAAAATCCAGACGTGATGGTGCATGCCTTTAATCCCAGCACTTGGGAAGCAAGGCAGGCAGATGTCTGTGAGTTCAAGGCCAGCCTGGTCTACACAGTGAGCTCCAGGCCAGCTGGAACTAAACGAAGACTGTCTCAAAAAAAAGAAAAAAGAAAACAGTAAAAGTAAAATTCAGTCTGTCTTCAGTTAGTAATTTACTTATACTCAATACATTGTCCTTCTAAATAAAATATTCTCTCACTTAAATTATAGTTTTGATTTATATTTCCTGACTGGAAATGTTATTTTTAAAGAAAGACCTTCAAACTTTCTCACGGTGCTTATCACAGCCCCCAATTAATTGCTGTGATTCCCTGCTGTCCTACAATTGAACGTATAGCAGAGAAGACAAAAACTTTAAAGCATCAATGGAAGGTAATGCCATAGACTTCAGGGTACAATGATGGACCCAGAAACTCCTGCATTTCAATATGAGACAATGCTTACATTTTCAGAGTGTGCTCTGGCATTTCTTATACATAAAACAGTTCTATACCTTTATAAGATGGGTGAGGTGTCATCAAATTGATTAGCAGAAAAGGAAAATGTTTAACATATGCTCCAGGATCCGTTCTATGCTATAAATTTTCATTGACATGATCACAGATCCAAAACATTTTCCTCTTATGCCCCTCCTACACTGCATTTCACTCCATTTCCTTTTCAGAGGAGCAGACCCACAAGTTCTTCAATGTAATGAAATTCGGCAGATAGACATAACTCATGTTTCCACTTTTGGATGCCATTTTTTTTTGTGTTCATGTTACTCTTGATACTTTCTCTGGGTTTACCTGGTGCTCTGCCCAACTAGAAAAATATCTACTCATGCTGTTACTCATATGGTAATACTTTTGTCATTCTTATTTATTTATTTATTTATTTATTTATTTATTTATTTTTTATGTGTATGAGTGTACTGCCTGCATGTAGGTTGGTGCACCCATGTCTTGCAATGCCATGGAGGTCAGAAGAGGGTCTCGGATTCCCCTGGAACTGGAGTCAAAGATGGTTCTTAGCCTCCATGTGGGTGCTAGGAATCGAACTTGGGTCCTCTGCAAGAGCAGTTGGTGCTCTTAACCACTGAGCCAACTCTCCAGCCCCTACTTTTGTTTTTCTATGTCTTCCTTATAGTGTTAAAACAGATCACACCCAGCTTATGCTAGCTTTTGCTTTGCTCACTTTTTGGCTGATTGGCATAGTTTCCATAGGACTGAGACCCCAAACAATCCTCAGTGCCAGGCAATTAGAGAACATAAACATCACAATCTCAAATTATATCTATGTAAATATATCAGAGGGCTATGCCACCCTTAAAGAGCAATTAGCCATGGCTTCTTATGTCATTAACTAGAAAATTCTGCATGAATAGGGTTGCTCAGCTGCCCAACAATAATGGATTAAAGCTATCCTCACTCTAAATTTACAACCTATTTGATGGAAGAATTTAGTCTCTAAAGTGTGGAAGCCTGACAAAGTTAAAGTATGGGCTTGGGGATATGCTTAGGTATCTACAGATTATGGTGAGGACTTCTGGGTGCCAGCACCAAGACTAAAGCCATGCCAAGAATTGGCAAAGCTCTGGCCATGAAGATCTAGATATAAATATATTCAAAATAAGATATATGTTTGTCTCTAAATATAGTTTTAGCTTTAGCTTGCTAGGTTTGATTAATAACCTTTTCATTTGTAGACTCCATAATTTCTTTCATAATTCTCATATCTGATTTGCTTATGAGAAATCTATTTGCTGAACTGAAAGTATGTAGAAAATTATGTCGCTGGGATGGGTACTCCGTCCTTTGTAAGTGGATTCTATGGATCATAAACATCACAGTTGTTCTAGTTTGTCTTCCATTGCTGTGACAAAACACTCTGACCAACACCAATTTGGGGAGGAAAGGATTTATTCAGCTTACATCTCCCGGGTCACAGTTCATCACTCAGGGAGCCCAAGGCAGGAACTCAGGGCAGGAACCTGGAAGCAGGAGCTGAAGCACAGGCCATGGAGGAATGCTGCTTACTGGCTTGCTCTCTCCTCTGGCTCATGCCCAGCCTGCCTTCTTATACCATACACAACCACCTGCCCAGGGTGGCACCACTCATTGTGGGCTGGACCCTTCCACACTGCTTGGCCATCAAGACAATACTCCACAGATGTGGCCACAGGCCAATCCAATGGAGCCAATTCCCCAATTGAGGCTCCCTCAATTGGTGTGTCAAGTTGACACTAAAGCTATCCAGCACAACAGTGCAATATATGAAATCCATAAGGAATAATCATGGTAAATACATGTAAAATCATATTCATTGTATTGATATATTTCAAAAGAAAACTGAAACAAATGCCAAGATACAAATTAGAACATTTCTAGGAGAAGGATCATTCCTGCTTATTATTACATAAGATCCTTAATCAAGTATGCCCTAAGTCATAAAGTATGTATTTCCAACTTTTCCTTGAAGAATGAAACAGAAACTCACATTTTTTAAGTTACGGTATGGACAACTCCTTGTTAGATAACTTTTTGTTTTTCACAAATCTATTTTTTTAGTATTTTTAGTTTTTAAACTTTTCACTAACAAGAAAAGTTTGGTAACTGTTTTTTAAAATGTTTTCATATGTACCTAATATAGATAATCACCCATGGGTCTGAACAAGATTTAGAGGAGGTCATTTATCATAACCCACTTTGCTGAAATTAATATAAAATGGAAAGGTACTTTGAAATGTAAGTTACTAAGAATCAAGAATCAAAGCAATAGAAAACATGCCATAAATTACAAATGTAATTTAATACAAGCATATTTTAAAATGAATGTTTATTATTAAAGACAATTTCAAACTAAATTTCTTTCCTGGGCTCCCTTGTGTTAACCTACAGACATCATGATCTGGTTTTGGAGCCAATCCAAAGAAGGGGCACTAAGGCTGAGGCCCTATTTGAGTCCAGGTACATTTATATTTTTGGAGGCCACAGGAGAACAAGGACTGTCCCTGATAAGACCACTTCTTATCAGTCCCAGGAGGGGAATTGATTGCATAATTTATCCTTAGGATGATGCCATATGCTCCTCTGCCAGTTCACAGGGTCTGGATGGAGAAAGCTGTATTTTGCAGTGTTGGCTACGAAGGACCATTTGATTTATCCTGCTTTTTACTTAGTTGGTTTCTTTTTTTTTACGTTGTCCATCCCAACCTCAAACATGAACAAACAGTCTGGCCGATTCTGGGATTCTTCCTAAAAATCTTCGGACCACTTCCCCTTGAAGGAGCAGGTGTCTGCAAAGGTTGAGCAGGCAAAGCTAGAAGATTCAATAGAGACCAAACACTCAAATGGGTAAATTTGGCCTATTTGTGTGCTTGTTCAAAGACTCATAGCCTGTCTTTCCATTGCTATTTATACATCATGTCTTACAGAGACAGGTAGTGAAAATGTTTATCTATATATTTAGAAATCTCATAAGAATTCACTCTTTTTTTTTCATTTTAGTTCTGGATGCTTTAAGTGTCATGTAAAACAAGCAATCATCCTGGTTACTTTAGCACTGTAAAAATGACCACCCTACCAAAACCAGTCTACAGAATCAGCACAACTCCAATTAAAATTACAAGACAATTCTTCAGAAATTGAAAAAAATAATTTTCAGATTTCATATGGAAACATAAAGAACAGGATAGCAAAAACAATTCTGAACACTTAAAGAATGGTAGCGGAAACACCATCTTATAGTTTCAAATTATACTTCAGACATAGAGGGGAAAAAAAAACAGCATCGTGCTGGCATAAAAATAGACACACTGATTAATGGAATATAATTAATCACGTGATTTTAAGTTCACATACTTACATCCACCTAATTTTTGACAAAGAGGTCAAAAATACACACTGAACAAAAGAGAGCATGTCCAACAAATGGTTCTAGGCCAACTGAATAGCTACATGCTGATGAATGAAACTAAATCCCTATCTCTCATGCTACACAAAACTCAATACCATATGGATCAAGGACCTCAACAGAAGGCCTGATACCCTAAATCTGGTAAAGTAAAGAATACATGGAAACTTGTAGGGAAAGAAAAGGACTTTCTGAACAGTACTTTTATAGTGCAAAACTTAAGTCCAATAATTGACAAATGGGACCTCTTGAAGCTAAAAATCTTCTGTACTCCAAAGGACATCATCATTTGAGGGAAGTGGAAAACTAAATAATTGGGGGGGGAAGCCTTACCATCTAAATATTGACACAAACTTAAAAAATTAAAACTTGGGACAAGATACTAAACAGTTCTGAAAAGATGAAACACATATGGCAGAGAAAAATTTTTTAACATTCAATATCTTTTGCTATTAGGGAAATGTAAATTAAAACTACATTCAGATTCATTTCACTCCAGTAAGAATGGCAATGATAAAAAAAATTAGCCAAATGCTGTTGATGACTTACATGATGGTGGGCAGGCAAACTGGTGTACCCACTATGAAAATCAGTGTGGAGATTCCTCTAAAAGCTAGAAATAGATCTGTCAAAAGATGCAGCCTCACCATTCTTGGGCCATACCCAAAAGATCTGACATCTGACTAGAGAGATATCTGTTCATTCATGTTCATGGTAGCTCTATCTATAATAGCCAGAAACGGAAACATTCTAGATTTCCATTACCTGATGAACAGATAATAAAAGTACTGAACATTTATAGAGTGGAATATTATTTAACTATTAATAAAAATGAAATTATGAATTTTTCATGTAAATGGACAAAACTGGAAACAATCATCCTGAGTGCTGTAACCCATGCCCAGAGGCACACACCTCACATATTCTGTCCCATATGTGCATGCTAGCTTATACTCTCTAGACTCATGTATATCAATGGAACAATACACAGAAGTCAGGACACTAGTAAGGGGACATCGGGGTCACTTCATGGGAGGAAAGCTAGAACACAGTGATATAAAGGGAAAAAGGGAATTGTAGAATAAGAAGGGTTAAATGAGGTGTGGAATGGGAGGACAGGGCAGAGGAAACAGGATGGGGAAAGATACTAACACTAAAGAACTTTTGAAAAACTCATATGAAAACCTATACTATAGAAGCTTCTTAAAATATATACATTCACAATACTAAGAGAGTTTAGACTCAGTTACTCTATAATGGGAGAAAAATGCTCCTACCACACACACCAGAGGCTGGCGAATAAAAAGCACAAGGCCAGGAGTGGATTCACTCTTTTGGAATTGTTGACCCCAGGGATACCACGACTATGCAGCTATCATTGCCCTAGGTCAGAACTTGATGGTAAGACCCTATTGCTGAAGACACTATTTATGTGAGTCATAGAACAAAAAAATATCAAGCTGGTACTGACCTGGAAGCTATATCTCTATTGCCAAGTTTCATAGTGCTGGGAGGTGGAAAGGAACCTACTAGAAAAGTAATCATCAAACTTTTTACTGAGATGTGAACCCGATGAGCAACAAAAACTGTGTGTCAAGATATCTACAATTGGGAAATAGTGGCACCAATATTATGGGAATAAACAATTTCTAATTGTATTTAAGACCTACTTCACATGAGGAAGTCCATATTTGACACTGTGTCAGTGCCAGAAATCTGTGTCTTTATAGGTCACAGACCAAAGAGACACACCTACTACTATCATTCAGCTTAATGGATATAGTGTTAAACTAATTCCTAATGAATTATAGTTATACCCATAAATTAATACAGCTCTAAGTCTTCATTAGAGAAGTTTTTTGCAACAGATAGCAATTAACACAGATACAACTGATTCATGTGCAGAAAATAAGAGAGTGCAGAGAACTCAGCTCTGAATGAGACACTTACATCACATCCCCTCTTCACAAGGCTCAGGGATCAGTGGCGAATAAGGAGCAGAAAATTTGTAAGAGCCAGAGGTGGTGTATGAGTACAAGAAAGCCATTCCATGCAGCAGGGTAATTCTGCATACAAGCTCAGCACAAGCTCAAGCCAGACAGAATCTCAACATATAAGGGGGGAAGAGAAGAAGCCTCAGCACCAGCTGAGAAACTAATAGCAATTGATAGCTGCTGAGAGAGGGAGAGTCAGTTTCTTTTAAGGGTGTTATGCTTGGGGACACTGGTCAGGTTCCAGCGTGAATGAAACCACATGGGAAATAGAAATTAGACTCAATGTGACTTTAAAATAATAATAATAGAGGACACGAAGTTGTGGGGTAGTAAGGTGGCTATGGAGATGGGGAAGGAAGTCTGAATGTGGCCAAAATACATTATGAAAATCTCAAAAAAGTATTTTTTTAATTTTTGGAATATATCATACATAAGTATTAATATTTGTACTCTTGTCTCCTTCCAGTCCCTTTCCAACTCTGCCAATTTATTCCTTCTCCTTCACAAATGCTAGTCCTTTTATATGATTATTATCACATATACATACATAAATTTTTTTGAGACATGGTCTCCCTGTAGCTCCAACTGGCCTGGAACTCACTCTGTAGACCAGACTGGCCTTGAACTCACAGAGATCTGCCTGTCTCTGCCTCCCAAGTACTAGGATTAAAGGCATATGCTATCACACCTGGCTTAAAGACAGTTTTTAGCCACCATGTGGGTGCTGGGAATCGAGCACGGGTCATCTGCATGAGCAGTGCTCTCAACTGCTGAGCCAATTCTCCAGCCCCTACATACATAAATTTATGAATAAATATATAAATTGTTCTGCTTCCAGCTATGGTACTCAAGTGTACATGTGCTTAGGGATGCCCACAGAGGAATACATAGCCTCTGTGGAAGTTAGTTCCTGAACAGAACAAATTCTCCATCAGTATCCATTCAATGCATATATCTATTCATCCAAATTGGCATGTCAACAGGTTTTGTCATTATGCCAATCTTAAGATCTTGTTAGGCTAGCATACTGTGGAGATTTCATGGAGGTAGCTTCCCTATCATGGCTAGAATATAGTAACTAACAGCATGTGCCTTGTTCCTCTGGCTCTTACATTCTTTCCACCCACTATTCCACAATGCTCCGCCAAGTCCGAGGTATACAGGTTGTATTGTACACATGTCCCTTAGGGATGGACACCTCACAATCACTTCTCTGCGTTTGACAAGTTGTAGAACATTGTAATTGTTTTCATCTGTTGTAAGAAAGACTTTTATGAGTTGTGAGAGCTACACTCAACTGTGAATATAAGGATACACATTCAGAATATTGTAAGAAATTACACTGGTCTGGGAAATTAACAATAGTAGGTTCTTCTCTAGGGTCTGTGACCTCTCCAGCTACATGTGCTTGACTATGCTTAAAGTACCATGCATGGATTCCCTCCTATTAAGCAGGCTTCAAGTCCAATTGGATAACTTTTGATTTCCTCCAAGATAAAAGTGCAACTACTGTACCAATAGATAATTTGTGGGATCAGCCATTGTTGTTTGTAGGATTTACAGCTGGGTGGGACCATTGATTGGTTCTCCTTTGCACTTTGCATAGTAACCTGTGTTGCTATGAGAGCTAGAATTTGGGGATGCGGCTTCCAGATTGGTTCCAGCTCAACTACCCTAAGCCCTGTATCAGAAGTATGTGCTGTTTTCTGCAACCTTCAAGTTCTGGGAGGAAATCAGGGCTGTGGAAATAACTTGTATTGTTTAGGTGAGTCTCTTGGATGATTCTGACCAATAATGCAGGCAAGTTTTCCTTGATTGGCACTGTGTTTTTTGTTTTTGTTTTTGTTGTTGCTGCTGCTGCTGTTGTTGTTGTGATATACTCTTTGTCTATACACATGCACTCATGCATACTCTATGAGTATTTTAGAGTAGGCTATGAAACAATAAATTTCCTTCTTGCTTTCTTTTTTTTTAATTTTTTTTATTAATTTTATTTATTTCTGTATGTGTATTAATGTACTGTCTGCATGCAGGTTTGTGCACCCGTGTCGTGCAATGCCGCGGAGGTCAGAAGCGGGTCTCGGATTCCTCTGGAACTGGAGTTCTCCTGGAATTGGAGTTTCAGACGGTTCTCAGCCCCCATGTGGGTGCTGGGGATCGAACCCGGGTCTTCTGTAAGAGCGGTCGGCGCTCTTAACTGCTAGGCCATCTTTCCAGCCCCCTTCTTGCTTTCATACCACCTATTGTTTATATCTCTTTCCTCTCTCTACCCCTGTGTAGCCCTCAATCCTCCCTACCCAGTTAGAGTACCACCTCATTTTCCCAATTTCCCCTTAAAACATCTCTTTCTTACCCTTCCCCTCCTTTGAACCTGCTATCCCACCACAGTTCTTTCTATTTTCCTGGCTGCTGAGATTACTTCAGAATAAATACATCTAAAAATTTTGAGCTACGACCCAGCAATGAGAGAAAATGTGTCAATTGTTTTTTCTGACTTTGGGTTACCTCACTCAGTATAAAAGTTGATAAGTCCATTAATTCACCAGAAAATCTCATTTCATTTCTCTTTATACCTAAACAGAGTTCATTGTGTAAATGTACCACATTTCTGTTATCCATTCAACAGATGAAGGATATTTGTGTTCTTTACATTTCCTATCTATTATGGAAACAGCTACAACAAACATGATTGAGCAAGTATGTCTGTAGTGGGAAATTTAGTCTTTTGGGTACATGACAAGGAGTGTATACCCAGGTCATGTGGAAGATTATGTTCAGACTTTTGAGAATTCTCCACACTCATCTCAATGGTAACTTTCTTTGGTCATCCTGTCCTTGAAACTAAGATGAGTTTCTTGTGGAAAACAAAAGGACAGATTTTTGTCTCTTAGTCCATTAGGCTTTACTGTGGTTTTTGATTGGGGAGTTGAAGCCACTGATGATTAAAGTTATTATTAAAAGATGTGAGTTGGGGCTGGAGAGATGGCCTAGCAGTTAAGAGCCCCGACTGCTCTTGCAGAGGACCCGGGTTCAATCCCCAGCACCCACATGGCAGCCACGAACCATCTGAAACTCCAATTCCAGGAGAACTCCAGTTCCAGGGGAGTCCGACACCCTCTTCTGACCTCCGCGGCATTGCATGACACGGGTGCACAAACTTGCATGCAGACAGTACATTCATCCACATACAGAAATAAATAAAATTTTTAAAAAAATTTTTTTAAAAAGATGTGAGTTGATTACTGAATTTATTTTGTTTGTATTCTTAGTCTTATTTTGTGTTTCCATAATTATGATTTTATTTGCTATTTCCATAGTCTTTTAGGGTATGGTTATTCCTTCCTTCACTCTGTCACAGTCCATCGAGTGTTCTCTGTGGGGCTGTTTTGGTGGACAAAAATTCATGAAGCCTGTTTATATCATGGAAGGTTTTGATTTCTCCTTCAACTATGACAGATAATTTTGCTAGGTTTGCATCTGTTGGCACTTAGAATTTGACATGTGTTGCTCCAGGCTGTTCTAACTTTTACGGTGTGCATTAAGGATGGTAGTGTAAACCCTTAATCCCAGAACTTGGGAGGAAGAATCAGGTGGATCTCTATGAAATTGAGACAAGCCTTGTCTACATAGTGAGTTTCAGGTCAGCTGAGGACACATGAAGGCCTTGTATCAAAAAAAAAATAAATAAATAAAATATATTTTCTGTTTGCATTAAAAATTAGATGTTATTATAATCAGTTTTCCTTTCATATAGTTTATAGTATTCATCTCATAACTTTGAATGCCCTGTCTTGGTTTCATACACTTAGTGTTCTTATATGCTGTAGAGCATTTCTGATCTGGTGCTATTTGGTGTTCTGTGTGCTTCTTGTATGGGTATGATTTTCCTTAATTAGAGAAGTTTTGTTCAACAATCCTGTTAAAGATCTGGTCAATGGCACTGACCTAAGAGAGTCTTCTCCTTCCTGTATGTCTATACAAGTCTTTTATGGTATCTCACAATTCCTGCATATTCCATTCCTGTTTTGTTTTGTTTTAATGTTCATATTCTTGACTTGAGTCCCCTAATTCTCCTACTAAGTCTTGATATTCTGTTTTCAATTTCTTCCATTCTGCTGGTCATTTTATTTGATGTTGGTACCTACAATGAAAAAAGGGATACATTTGTTCATCTAATTCAATAAGCTTTTATGAGTAGAGCCTAAACAAGAGAGAAATATTAAACATGTGTGGTGACAATGCATATTTCTCAATAGATATGGAACAGTGCGTGAAGTGCCCAGATCATCAGTATGCCAACAACAAGCAAGACCATTGTTTACAAAAGTCTGTCACTTTCCTAGATTATCAAGACACTCTGGGAAAGATTCTTGCTGGCACAGCCATGAGTTTCACTGTCCTCACAGTCGCTGTTCTTGCTCTCTTTGTGAAGCACCGAGGCACACCAATAGTCAAGGCCAATAACCAAAATCTCAGTTACATCCTGCTCATCTCCCTCATCTTCTGTTTCATCAGCCCCTTTCTATTCATTGGCCGTCCCTACACAGCAACCTGCATTCTCCAACAGACCACGTTCGCAATTGTGTTCACTGTGGCTGTTTCTACTGTCTTGGCCAAAACTATTACTGTTATCCTAGCCTTTAAGGTCATTGTTCCAGGCAGAAGGATGAGGAACTTGTTGGTCTCAGGAGCACCTAAATTCATAATCCCCATCTGCACCCTGATCCAGCTCATTCTTTGTGCAATCTGGATGGGAACCTTTCCTCCATTTGTTGACATGGATGAACACTCTGAGCATGGCCACATCATCATCATGTGCAACAAGGGTTCTGTCACAGCCTTCTACTGTGTGCTTGGATACCTGGGCTCTCTTGCCCTGGGGAGCTTCTCTGTGGCTTTCCTGGCCAGAAACTTGCCTGACACATTCAATGAAGCCAAGTTCCTGACATTCAGCATGCTGGCGTTCTGTACTGTCTGGGTCACTTTCATTCCTGTCTACCACAGCTCCAAAGGAAAGTTCATGGTAGTCATGGAGATCTTCTGCATCCTGGCCTCCAGTGCAGGGCTTCTGGGATGCATCTTTTTACCTAAGTGCTATGTTATTTGGCTAAGGCGAGACATAAATTCCTTGTCTTATTTCAGAGATAAAACACATACTAAAAGAAATACATCATATTCACACTAAACTGTTGTCTTTCTTAAACTAAATTCAGAGTCTGAATCAAACCTGCACCATATTTCTATTTAAAGATTACATTACAATGTGGGACTTACTCCAATGAACAAGACTAACCTCTTACTTTCATAGTATTATAACCATTAAAAGCTGTATCCATCAACTTTACAAACTAATTTATTTTTATTTTTTATTGAGCTTTTGTACATTTCATACAACCTTTCCCAGTCAATTTAGAACCATTTCTCCATCCATAAACAGTCCCCCACCAGAGCTCATGCATTTTGTCATACATATTAAGTGCTGTCTTGCATCATTTTCTTAGTTTTCTTTAACTTTTTCAATGTAGAAATTTACTATTTTGGTTAGATCTTTGAACAAGTCTTTTCTTGTTGCTGTTCCTTTTAATTTTATATTACTCCAAAATACACATATATACACCCCACACATACACCAAAATGACAGAGTATATAAGGATGTGGTGCTAGGATCCACAAATGAGGGACCATACATTGACAAACTAAATTTTTTTAAGAATATTTTTGCTTCTTCACATTTGTTCAATCAATAAATTTCAATTTAATTATAATTAAACTAGGCAATTCATCTTTCTCTCCCTTTGTTTTTTCAAATCATTTGTGGGAGTGAGGGGAAGAAAAGGTTTATTTCATCTTAAAGCATACTCCATTGTCAGGGGAAGCTGAAGAAGGAGCTCAAATAGGAACCTATTGGTAGAAACTGAAGTAAAGACTATAGAGGAATGCTGCTTACTGGCTTGCTCTCTCTGCTTTCTTAAGCTTTATTAAGCTGTCAATCAAGTTTAGACCCCCTCTCCAATCCATGCCCTCCCAACCCACCTTATTAAGACTTCATGTATTCCACTGTACATGGTAAAACCTATCTAGTCAAGCATTTGTATCCAGATGTCATTAAGTGAAAATTCATCCATTGCAGGCTATGCAGCCCATCTAGATGTTGTAAGGTATACTCTGCCTCACCCAGGAGCAATCAGACTCCAATATTTCTCTGTGTAGGGCTGTCCCAATACCCATTTCTCTCCTTCCCTCTGGATCCTTGTTTAATTGAGTTGGCATGGGTCCTGTGCTCAGCTGTGGTCCATTACCCAAACTTCACATGTGCAAGCTTCTGGTGGCCTGCAATACTCTGCTCCACTGTGCTTATGAGCCAGCCCTGGCCCTTACAATCTTTCCACTCCTTCTTCCCCAATGGTCCCTGATACACGGGTGGGTGAAATTCAATACAAGAGTCCTACCCAGGGCAGAGACTCTGGAATCTCTTTATTTCCTAAATCTTGGCCAGTTGTGGCCTTCTGTATGTATCACACTTTGTTGTATTAAGGAAGCTTTACTGGTAAGGGTTAAGGGATGGATTAATTTTCCCTCTACCCCTCACTCTGCTATGTTCCATAGACTTAGGTGTAGAGGTTCAACTGAAGATGTGTCTGTCACCCAGGACTGGGAATCTCTCAGTCATATATTCTCTGTGTCTGACCATTTGTGGGACTCTGCAGTAGCCTCTATCTGTTGCAATAAAAGCTTCAAATCATTTTAAAATTATGTAGTAGGTTATTTCCTATAGCTCATGCTTAGACATTGAGAGTTGAGCTCTTCCTTTGCCTTCCAAAGTATTTCTGATACTGTTTTTTCATAAAATTTCTTCCTCATATAACCTTTATAATTCTACAATAAGTTGGCCATATCCCATCAAATACTTTAAGACAAGAATGTGTAAACATTATTCACTAAGTTAAAGGACATATGCGGGGCTAGAGAGATAGCCTAGCGGTTAAGAGCACCGACTGCTCTTGCAGAGGACCCAGGTTCGATCCCCAGCACCCACATGGCAGCTAAGAACCATCTGTAACTCCAGTTCCAGGAGAACTCCAGTTCCAGGGGAATCTGAGGGAATCCAGGGGAACCCTCTTCTGACCTCCGCGGCATTGCACGGCACGGGTACACAAACCTACATGCAGACAGGACATTCATACACATACAAAATAAATAAAATTTTGAAAAAAAAATAAAGGACATATGCTAGGCATAGTGGCACATGCCTTTAATCCCAACACTTGGGAGGCAGAAGCAGGTGGATGTCTGTGAGTTCAAGGCCATCCTGGTCTACAGAGTGAGTTCAAGGATAGCTGGGGCTACAGGGAGACCTTGTCTCAAAAAGACAAAAAAAAAAAAAAAGAAAAAAAAAGAAAATCCATCTTTTCATTATTTTTAAAAAAACTATTTTATATTAAAGGATTTGTTTTTNACCAGCTGAGAAACTAATAGCAATTGATAGCTGCTGAGAGAAGGAGAGGCATTTCTTTAAGGGTGTTATGCTTGGGGACACTGGTCAGGTTCCAGCGTGAATGAAACCACATGGGAAATAGAAATTAGACTCAATGTGACTTTAAAATAAATATAATGAGGACACGAAGTTGTGGGGTAGTAAGGTGGCTATGGAGATGGGGAAGAAGCTGAATGTGGCCAAATACATTATGAAATCTCAAAAAAGTTATTTTTTTTAAATTAGTGATATACATACATAATATTAATATTTTGTACTCTTGGTCTCCTTCCAGTCCCTTTTCCAACGCTGCAATTTATATTGCCTTCTCCTTACAAATGCTAGTCCTTTATATGAGTATTACACATATGCTACATAAATTATTTTTTGAGACATGGTCCCCTGTACATCCAACTGGCCCTGGAACGCACGCTGTAGACCAGCCTGGCCTTGAACTCACAGAGATCTGCCTGTCTCTGCCTCCAATATAGGTTAAAGGCCATAATGCCTATCCACACCATGGCTTGAAAGACAGTTTGTAAGACCACCATGTGGTGGCGGGAACGAGCACGGGTCCCTCTGCAGAGCAGTGCGCCCTCACCTGCTGAGCCAATTCTCCAGCCCCTACATACATAAATTTATGAATAAATATATAAATTGTTCTGCTTCCAGCTATGGTACTCAAGTGTACATGTGCTTAGGGATGCCCACAGAGGAATACATAGCCTCTGTGGAAGTTAGTTCCTGAACAGAACAAATTCTCCATCAGTATCCATTCAATGCATATATCTATTCATCCAAATTGGCATGTCAACAGGTTTTGTCATTATGCCAATCTTAAGATCTTGTTAGGCTAGCATACTGTGGAGATTTCAATGGAGGTAAGCTTCACGTCATGGCTAGAATATAGTAACTAACAGCATGTGCCTTGTTCCTCTGGCTCTTAATTCTTTCCACCCACTATTCCACAATGCTCCGCCAAGTCCGAGGTATACAGGTTGTATTGTACACATGTCCCTTAGGGATGACACCTCACAGCCATACTTTCTGCATTGGACAGGTTGTAGAACATTGTAATTGTTTTCATCTGTTGTAAGAAAGACTTTTATGAGTTGTGAGAGCTACATCAAATGTAATATAAGGATCACATTCAGAAGTATTGTAGAAAATTACACTGGTCTGGAATTACAATATAGGTTCTTTCTCTATGGGCGGTGACCTCTCAGCTACATGTTGCTTGACTATGCTTAAGACCATGCATGGATTCCCCGACCGGAGTAAGCAGGCGTCAAGTCCAATTGGAATAACTTTTGATTTCCTCCTCCAGATAAAAGTGCAAGCGACTGGTAGCCATCGATAATTTGTGGATCAGCCATTGTTTTTATTTGTAGGAATTTTTTTTTACACTGGTGGACCAGTGATGGGTTCTCCTTTGCACTTTGGCATAGGAACCTGTGTTGCTATGAGAAGCTAGAAATTGGGGGAGCGGCTTTGCCAGATGGATTTCAGCTCACTACCCTAACCCTGTATCGGAAGTATGTGCGGTGTTCTCACCTTGCAAGTTTCTGGGAGGAAATCAGGGCTGTGGAAATAACTTGTATTGTTTAGGTGAGTCTCTTGGATGATTCTGACCAATAATGCAGGCAAGTTTTCCTTGATTGGCACTGTGTTTTTTGTTTTGTTTTTGTTGTTGCGGCTGCGGCTGTTGTTGTTGTGATATACTCTTTGTCTATACACATGCACTCATTGATACTCATGAGTTTTTAGAGTAGGGCTATGAAAAATAAATTCCTTCGTCTTTCTTGTTTTTTAATTTTTTTTATTAATTTTAATTTATTGCTGTATGTGATTAATGTACTGTCTGCATGCAGGTTTGTGCACACCCCGTGTCCGTGGTCATAAGGCCGCGGAGGTAAGAAGCCGGGTCATAGACGGATTCCTCTGGAACTGAAGTTCTCCTGAAGTGGGATTTCAGACGGTGCTCAGCCCCTGACATGTGGGTCTGGGGATCGAAACCCGGTCTTCTGTAAGAGCGGTCGGCGCTCTTAAAACCGCTAGGCCATCCCTCCAGCCCCCTCTTGCTTGTATACCACCTATTTGTTTAATATCTCTTTTCCTCGCGCATACCCCTGTAGCCCTCAATCCTCCCTACCCAGTTAGAGTACCACCTCATTTTCCCAATTTCCCCTTAAAACATCTCTTTCTTACCCTTCCCGCCTGGTGAAGCTGCTATCACACCACTTTCCTTTTATTTTCCTGCTGCTGAGATTAATTCAAATAAATACAATCTAAAAATCTTGAGCTACTACCCCAGAAATGAGAGAAAAGGGAATGTCAATTGTTGTTTTCTGACAGTTGTGTTACCTCACTCAGTATAAAAGTTGATAAGTCCATTAATTCACCAGAAAATCTCATTTCATTTCTCTTTATACCATAACAGAGTTCATTGTTGTAAATGTACACATTTCTGTTTCCATTCAACATGATGAATATATTTGTGTTCATTGTACATTTCCTAGCTATTATGGAAACAGCTACAACAAACATGATTGAGCAAGTATGTCTGTAGTGGGAAATTTAGTTCTTTGGGTACATGACAAGGAGTGTATACCCAGGTCATGTGGAAGATTATGTTCAGACTTTTGAGAATTCTCCACACTACATCACTTCAATGGGTAACTTTCTTTGTCTCCTAAGAACTTGAAACTAAGATGGGTTTCTTGTGGAAAACAAAAGGACAGATTTTTGTCTCTTAGTCCATTAGGCTTTACTGTGGTTTTTGATTGGGGAGTTGAAAGCCACTGGTGATTTAGAGTTATTATTAAAAGATGTGAGTTGGGGCTGGAGAGATGGCTAGCAGTTAAGAGCCCCGACTAGCGCTTTGCAGAGGACCACGGTTCAATCCCCAGAAACCACATGGCAGGCCCACGAACCATCTGAAACTCCAATCCAGAAGAACGCCAGTTCAGGGGAGTCCGACACCCTGACTATCGGACCGCCGCGGCATTGCAATGACAAAATCGGTGCACAAACTTGCATGCAGACAGTACATTATCCCATACCAAATAAAATGTTTAAAAAATTTTTTTAAAAAATTTTTTTTTTTTTTTTTTTTTTTTATTTTTTTGTTTGTATTCTTAGTCTTATTTGTGTTTTTCCATAATTCTGCGTATTACAATTGTGCTATTGTCCCTCGTGCTTATTGCGGGATATGGTTCCTTCCCTTCTTCACTTCTGTCACAGTCCCGCGAGGGTTCGCTGTGGGGCTGTTTTGGGGGACCAACATTCCATGCAGCCTGTTTATCTCATGGCAGGGTTTGATTTCTGCTCCTTCAACAGATGCCCGCTCCATTGTTTGCTCGTTATGCTCGGTTGTGCACTTTGACTTTGACCTGCTGGTTGCCGTCCAGGCGGTTCTCACTTTTTCGTGGGCATTCAGATGTAGTGGAAACCCTTCTAGCCGCCGACCTTGAGGCGCAGAATCAGGGGGATCTCCTATGAACTTGAGACCACGCCTTGTCTTACCTATGAGTTATCAGGTCAGCATGGAGGACACATGAAGCCATTGTATCCAACCACAAATAAATACTCACAGCTCTAGGTATTCTGTTTGCATTAAAAATTAGATGTTATTATAATCAGTTTTCCTTTCATATAGTTTATAGTATTCATCTCATAACTTTGAATGCCCTGTCTTGGTTTCATACACTTAGTGTTCTTATATGCTGTAGAGCATTTCTGATCTGGTGCTATTTTGGGGTTCTGGTGTTGCTTCTTTGTATGGGTATGATTTTCCTTAATTAGAGAAGTTTTGTTCAACAATCCTGTTAAAAAGAAGCGGTCAATGGCACTGACCTAAGAGAGTCTTCTCCGCCTGTATGTCTATACAAGTCTTTTATGGTATCTCACAATTCCTTCCTGCATACTTCCATCCTGTTTTGTTTTGTTTTAATGTTCATATTCTTGACTTGAGTCCCCTAATTCTCCTACTAAGTCTTGATATGCTGTCTTTCAAGTTTTCTTCCATTCTGCTGGCATTTTATTTGATGTTGGTACCTACAATGAAAAAAGGGATACATTTGTTCATCTAATTCAATAAGCTTTTATGAGTAGAGCCTAAACAAGAGAGAAATATTAAACATGTGTGGTGACAATGCATATTTCTCAATAGATATGGAACAGTGCGTGAAGTGCCCAGATCATCAGTATGCCAACAACAAGCAAGACCACTGTTTACAAAAGTCTGTCACTTTCCTAGATTATCAAGACACTCTGGGGAAGATTCTTGCTGGCACAGCCATGAGTTTCACTGTCCTCACAGTCGCTGTTCTTGCTCTCTTTGTGAAGCACCGAGGCACACCAATAGTCAAGGCCAATAACCAAAATCTCAGTTACATCCTGCTCATCTCCCTCATCTTCTGTTTCATCAGCCCCTTTCTATTCATTGGCCGTCCCTACACAACAACCTGCATTCTCCAACAGACCACGTTCGCAATTGTGTTCACTGTGGCTGTTTCTACTGTCTTGGCCAAAACTATTACTGTTATCCTAGCCTTTAAGGCATTGTCAGGCCAGAAGGAGGAGGAACGTGTTGGTCCAGGGAAGCACCTAAATTCAGAATCCCCATCGCACCCTGATCCAGCTCCATTCTTTGTGGCAATGCTGGATGGGAAACCGTTCCTCCATTTGGTGGTGACCTGGATGAACCACTCTGAGCGATGGCCACATCATCAATCATGTGCAACAAGGGTTATGTCACAGACCGTCTACTGTGGGGCCTTGGATAAATGGGCTCTCCTTTGGGGAGCTTCTCTGTGGCTTTCCTGGCCAGAAACTTGCCTGACACATTCAATGAAGCAAAGTTCCTTACATTCTGCATGCTGGTGTTCTGTAGTGTCTGAGTCACCTTCCTCCCTGTCTACCACAGCACCAAGGGAAGAGTTATGGTGTCCATGGAGAGTCTTCTCTGCAATCTCATCCTGGCCTTCCAGTGCAGGGCTTCTGGGATGCATCTTTTTACCTAAGTGCTATGTTATTTGGCTAAGGCGAGACATAAATTCCTTGTCTTATTTCAGAGATAAAACACATACTAAAAGAAATACATCATATTCACACTAAACTGTTGTCTTTCTTAAACTAAATTCAGAGTCTGAATCAAACCTGCACCATATTTCTATTTAAAGATTACATTACAATGTGGGACTTACTCCAATGAACAAGACTAACCTCTTACTTTCATAGTATTATAACCATTAAAAGCTGTATCCAGCACTTTACAAACTAGGTTATTTTTTATTTTTTATTGAGGACTTTTGGACATTTCATACAACCTTTCCCATCAAATTTAGAAAACCATTTCTGGTCTTTCTCCACTAACAGTCCCCCACCGAGCTCATGCATTTTGGTCATAACATATTAAGTGCTGTCTTGCATCATTTTCTGTTTTCCCTTTAAATAACTTTTCAATGTAGAAATTTACTATTTTGGTTAGATCTTTGAACAAGTCCTTTTCTTGTTGCTGTTCCTTTTAATTTATATTACTACCCCAAAATAAACACAATATACACCCCACACA
This sequence comes from Rhizomys pruinosus, assembly GCA_009823505.1. Taxonomy (NCBI): domain Eukaryota; kingdom Metazoa; phylum Chordata; class Mammalia; order Rodentia; family Spalacidae; genus Rhizomys; species Rhizomys pruinosus. The sequence goes on along the minus strand of VZQC01007398.1, from coordinate 1,793,202 downwards.
TACACCAAAATGACAAAAGTCTGAAAATAAGAGGAAAGTTAATTCTAGATCCCATCAATATTAACCATCACAAATACATAAATAAAAAAATTTTTTTAAAGAATATTTTGCTTCGTCACATTTGTGCAATCCAGAAATATTTCAATTTAATAAAATAAACTAGCCAGAGTCATCTTTCTCTCCCATTTGTGTTTTCAATCATTTGTGGGAGTGAGGGGAAGAAAAGGTTTATTTTATCTTACATCTCCTTGGTCACTGTTCATCACTTAGAGAGCCCTTGGCAGGAACTCAGGGCAGGATTCTGGAGGCAGGAACTAAAGCTGACCATGGATGAGCCCTGCTTACTGGCTTGCTCCTCTCTGCTTTCTTGAAGCTTTAAATTTAAGATGTCGATCAAGTTTAGACCCCCTCTCCCGCCATGCCCTCCCGCAACTCCATCCTTAAGACTTCATGTTGATTCCACTGTAAATGGTAACCTATCTATTCAAGCATTTTGTAATCCAGATGAGTAAGTGAAAATTCACAATTGCATGCGTATGCAGCCATCTAGATGTTGTAAAGGTATAGCTTGCCTCACCAGGACAATCAGACCTGCCATATTTCTCGGTGGTAGGCTGTCCCATACCTTCTCCTCCTTCCTCTGGATCGTGGTTTTAATTGATTGGCATGGGTCCTTGCTTCAGCTGTGGGTCCATTAACCAAAATTCACATGTGCAAGCTTCGGGGCCTGCAAATACGTCGGCTACCACTCCTGTGCTTATGTGCCATCCCTGGCTCTTACAATCTATCCACTCCTTCTTCCCCAATGGTCCCTGATACACGGGTGGGTGAAATTCAATACAAGAGTCCTACCCAGGGACAAACGCTGGAAATCTCTTTAGTTCCTAAATCTTTGGCCAGTTTGGTGGCCTCTGTATGGCACACTTTGGTTATGTAAGGAAGCTTTACTGGGAAGGGTTAAGGGATGGAATTAATTTTCCCTCCTACCCCTCCTCTGGCTATGTTCCATAGACTTAGGTGTAGAGGTTCAACTGAAGATGTGTCCTGTGCAACCCAGGACTGGAATCTCTCAGTCATTTGCTCCTGTGTCTGACCATTTGTGGGACTCTGCAGTAGCATCTAACTGTTGCAATAAAAGCTAAAATCATTTTAAAATTATGTAGTAGGTTATTTCCTATAGCTCATGCTTAGACATTGAGAGTTGAGCTCTTCCTTTGCATTCAAAGGAATTTGCTGATACTGTTTTTTCCATAAAATTTGCCTTCCTCATATACAGTTAATAATTCTACAATAAGTTGGGCCATATCCCATCCCCACAAATACTTTAAAGACGAAGAATGTGGTAAACATTATTCAAAGTTAAAGGACATAGGGTGCGGGGCTATAGAGATAGCCTAGCGGTTAAGAGAAGAGCACCGACGGCCTCTTGCAGAGGACCCAGGTCGGTTCGATCCCAGAGCACCCACATGGCAGCTAAAACCACTGTACAACTCCAGTTCCGGAGAACTCCAGTTCCCAGGGGGGATTGAGGGATCAATCAGGGGAACCTTGAACCCTTACTTCTGCTTCTGACATCCGCTGCATGCCCGGCGGCAACGGGTAACAAACCCTTACATGCATCGACAGGACATTCCATACACATACAAATAAAAAATAAAAATTTTTGAAAAAAAAATAAAAAAAAAATAGAAATATGCTAGGATAGTGGCCATGCCTTTAATCCCAACCCACTTGGGAGGCAGAGGCAGGGAGGTGGGATGTCTGTGAGTTCAAGCCATCCTGGTGCTACAGAGTGAAGTTCAAGGATGCTGGGGTACCGAGGAGAGACCTTGTCTCAAAAAAGGACAAAAAAAAAAAAAAAAAAAAAGAAAAAAAAAGAAAAAAAAGTCAAAACAAAACATCACTTTTCATCATCTGCAAAGAACCCTGTCTCGCAACAAGGATAGGCTGTACCTTAAGGTGAAATTATGGGAAAAAAAAAATCCTCAAGCAAAAAAAAAAAAAATAAATCAAAACTTTTCACTAAGAAGCAAGCAGGAGTTGCAAGTCTAATAGCTGATGACTTCAAACAAAAACTACTCATCAGAAGAGATAAGAGGTCACTTCATTCGTATCAGGAGACAACATGCAACGCAAAAGATATTGATAATCCGGAACATATATACACCAAACAGTGGTATGCTCAACTTCATAAATACAATAACACAGGACTTTGAGACACAGATTAATTTCAAAACTCACTAAGTAGGAGGGCACGTAATTACCCCACTGTCTCCATTAGACAGGTTCAACTGGACAAAGATAAAATGGAGCAGAGACCATATCTGAATTTATAAAAACAATCACCATACATCCAAATGGGCCTCAACAGGGACAACTCTACCAGAATATTCCACTCAAGCACCAAAGAATATACTTTCTTAAAGAGCAATTGCATGGAACTGTTCCAAAAACTGACCACATACTTGGGCACAAAAACAAACCTCAACAATTACAAACAATATTAAATACATTCCATGCTTATCAGACAATAATGCATAATAAATAAAAATAAGCATAAAATAAACCAAAGCAGGAAGCTGCCTGTAACTACTATGAATCATGGATTGTAAATAATTCACTCCTGAGTAATGAATGATCAAAGGCGGACTAATATTAAGCAGAGAAATTAAAGCATTCCCTCTGTGAACATAATACAACAAGATCTCTGGGATACTTTAAACGCCATCCTGGGCTGGAGAGATGGGCCTAGCGGTAGCGTTTCTTTAAAGTTAAGCCACGAGCCGCTCTACAGGCAGGACCCAGGTGCGATCCCCTGCACCCACATGGCGACCGAGAAGACCGTAGAGGAGAACGTCCAATTCCTGGAGAACTCCAGTTCCGGGGAGGAGATCCGACACCCTCTTCTGACCTCCGCGGCGCCTTGCACAACCACGGGTTGCACAGACTTTGACATTGCAGACAAGTACATTCATAACAAACATACAGAAAATAAATTAAAAAATTAAAATAAACAATACAAAAAAAAAAAAGAAGCAGTCCTTTTTAGTCTTAAAGCATCACTTCCTAGAGATCATTGTTTATTGTGTATTAGTTCACAGGAAGACTTTATTTCTTTCTTAATTCCTCCTTTGATCCATTCATTACTGCAGGAGTGTATTTTTGTTTAAAATAAGCAGGTTCCTGGGCTGGAGAGATGGCCCTAATACGTTAAGAGCGCCGGACCGTCTCGTCCCGAGACCCGGGTTCCATCCCCAGCACCCACATGCGGCTGAGACCACGTCTGAGAACTCCAAATTCCAGGAGACTTCCAGTTTCCAGGGGAATCTGAGGACCCTCTTTCTGACCTCCAAGACAGATGCACTGCAGACACGGGTGCGACAACACTAATGCAGTACATGACATTCAAAAAAAAAACAGAGAATATTAAAAAAAAAAAAAAAAAAAAAAAAAAAAAGCAATCCTGAGAGGGAAGTTTTACGCCCCCAAGCACTTACATCTTAAATAATCAGAAAGAGGAGGCCGGGCAATGGTGGGCGCATGCCTTAATTCTAGCACTTGGGAGGCACGAGGGGCAAGGCCACATCTTTGTGCGTTCAAGAGCAGGCCTGGGTTTACAGAGCGGAGGTTCAGGACGATCTGGGGCTATGGGTAGACCCTGCCTTGAAAAGACAAAAAAAAAAAAAAAAAAAAAAAAAAAATCAGAAGAAGCAGACAGACACATATGAATGGCATAAACATTTGCAACCATAAAGACCTCTTGAAATGTCAACAACATTTAAACCCAGCAGACAAGAAGCTAAAACAAAAATCAGAGCCAAAGTTAATGAAATAGAAACAAAAGCAAAAAATGCCAAGGAATCAAGGAATCCAAGAGGTTTGTTCTTTGAAAACATTAAAATAGAGAGACCCTTACCAATTAAAGAAAGAAAGAAAAGAAGAAGAAGAAAGAAGAAAGAAAGAAAGAGAGACAAGAACCACTAACGAACGAAAGCAAGAAATGAAGAACGAGAATAAACGAAAGCAGAAAGACACAACTCGGACAGGCGGAAGAAGCCTCGGTCGGAGGGGAGTAAGAGCCAAGTGAATCCAAGAAACCAAAAGAAACCCCACCATAAACATAGCTACACATCGAAAGAGCAACTGTAAATCAACAACAAAATTATAGATGAAAGGGGAAACTTCAAAACCAGACACAAAAAAAAAAATCCAGAACATTATAAATGGAACTACTTTAAAAACCTATACTCCTGGTCCTGAGCAGGGTTTAGGGGTCAGGACCAGCCTGCCACTGCTCCAGGCAGGTAAACTTAGGGCATGACCCATGCGTTGCAGGATAATTGATTTGCTATGTTGTGGCAGAGGGACAGTGCTGGCGGACCTAGATCAGACTCCTAAATCCCCCAGAGAGGTGGATGCCCAGCTTGGGTGGGCCCACCCACCTACCCCATCCACACCCCCACACTGACCGCCATCCGACCCCCACGGCACCCCCATCCACCCCCACCCCACCCCCCACCTCACCCCCCACCCAAGGTAAATTTAAACTATACAGGTAAAAGAGGATATTAAAATCATGCCAGATACATGTACATAGATCATTCATTCAGGCCCATAAAGAAGCAAGCAACTAGCACTGAAATAGCAACAGCCCCCAGCAAGCTGTTATCTGACCAACCAGTGTGGAAATCAAGAACTGAAAAGCAGAGAACTCCTGACTATCCCAGGAGCTCACTGTAACATAAGTTACATCTGCCCAATTTCCTGTTCTCCCATCTGTGCCTGCCTGCCATCCATCCATCCACCCACCCACCCACTCATTCCTTCATCTGGACCTGTCCTGCCCTTTCACTTTTGCAGCTGGACTCAATGCTACAGCTCACATTCAAATCTGTGATCCACAACAGACTGACCCCCAACAACAGCTTCTCCCCTGCACTTCTGTTACTTCTACTTCATTATCCCCTACCCTTTTTTACCCTTTGTAGTCACTCTGTAATCTATAGACAGACTATGATGATTGATTATTAGATAGGTAGATGATAGATGATAGATAGATGATAGATAGATAGTGTGACTGTGTTATATGTAATAGGTTATCTGAGAGTTGATACAGTAATTAAGATTGGAATAAAATAACTTATGTTCACCTTAGCCAAGGCTACCACAGACAGCAGGAATACCTGACAAATAACTGCCACTGAAACCACCATAACTTGTGAATTTGTTGTTCAATAAACTCTTGACATTGCAGAAATTCACAGAAGTGTTGGTCTATGTCTTCTAGCCTACTGTGGATGAGGCCCTGGGTTTCTTCCCTAGCAAAACAGAAACTAAAAATGAAACGGGTAAAGTCATCAATCTGCTCCTTTCCGGAAGTATGGGGTGAAGCCTGGACCCTGCTAAGCCAGTACAGGCCAGGCAAAAATATGTGTATGTGTAACAACTCCCCTACACATGCTCCTTTAACTCTCAAGATAGCCATGGAAGGGTGATTTTATCCATTTTCTGAGTAAGGAAACAGAGGTTCAGGTTAAACCTGTCCAAGACTGCAGCCAGTATAAAAACAGTGAAGCCAAATTAAATATGGATGTGTCTCCCCAAGTGCTTAACCAAGCATATGTCTGCCCCTACTTAACTTTCCCTGAGTGGTCTCCACTTTCACTCATTCAGCTTTCCTTTCACCTCACAAAATTCAGGTTGTGCTGCAAAACTCACCTCATCATCTTTCTATAGTACACATCCCAATTCTCCTGTCTAGCTTTCCACATTGGCATCTATCATATTCTGAGTGCACAGCAATTATTTATTCACATTTGCTTTCTCTTCTAGATTCATTGTTGCCTTAGGATAACAACCATCTTTTACACCCCTACAACCCAGTAAGCAGCAAAGCCGGACTAGGTGTTAAATATGTGATTCAGCTGAATTTTTTTTTTTTCATTTTATGTAGCCATCTGAGAGTCAGCTGAATTTTAAACCAGAGGGACAACAAGGAGTCACATGTTCCACATCTAAAGCATCTGCAGCACCTTCATCCTAACAAGAAAATACAATTCCCTCCAGATGAATAAATCAACCTCTGGAGCCAAGGCTATGTTCCAACTGTTGCCACTGTGGCCACGGGAGGGTGGACTGGAGAGCTGAATACCCTGGGTGTCCTGAGCAACGCGGAAGACATGCATGCCCCCGCTGGAAGACGTGCGCAACCGTGAGAGGCCTGGAGAAAATAGAAGATGATTAGGCCGACATTTGAAATCCCGGTTGTTGGTCAGGAGGACCTCACACAGTTGAACTCAGGATTTGGGGGTCCGTGGAGCTGCAGATGCCGCCTCAGCTCTGCCAGTAGGTCTGGTTGGTATCCGCCCTGGGCTGCTCCAGCCTGTCCACCAAGCAGGTTCACGGGAGCTCGTGCGCGCCCCTTCCGGCCACTCCCAGCAGGTGGCGCTGGTGGACTGGAGCCGGCCAGCCGGGCATAGTGCTGCCCATTTCTGTGCTGTGCAGTCCACTCTCTCAGGGCTTGGAGAGTGAAGTAGCCAGATAGGGAAATACCTGCCACCACTCGATACCTGATCTTACTGGTCAAAGGATAGAAGACTCCCTTTTACTGGGAAGCACCTTCCTCCCTTTCAGTCACGGGATTTGTTAAAGAACCACACAGGCCATGATACAGGATGTCCTCTTACATGTGGAGAATTTAGAATTCAGAGCTAGTCACCCTGTTCATTATTGTCACAGAGTTCGACAATCATGTCCCTGTAGAATGACTAGAACCTGGTCCTTCTGTCAGAGCCTTCACAGACAGATGATGAGATGGGGGTTCCCAGGGTCTTTTCTAGAGCAGTGCTCTGTGAGAACATGATAGGCAATGCCTCAGCAGATGTAGGGAAAAGCAACAGACTTTGTCCTCATATATCAACACCCGGTAACCCAGCCCAGTGATTGTTTTCTTTCTTCCTCCCTCCCTCCCTCCCTTCTTCTTCTTCTTCTTCTTCTTCTTCTTCTTCTTCTTCTTCTTCTTCTTCTTCTTCTTCTTCTTTCTTCTTCTTCTTCTCTCTCTCTCTCTCTCACTCTCACTTTCTCTTTTCTTTCTTTCTTTCTTTCTTTCGTTCTTTCTTTCTTTCTTCTTTTTCTTTCTTTTGTCTTTTTGAGTCAGAGTTTCCCTGTAGCCATTCTGGCCTAGAACTCATTATGTAGACCAGACTGGCATCTATCTTACAGAGATCCTCCTGCCTGTTTTTTGGAGTGCTGAAAATAAAGACGTGCCCCACCACACCTGGCTCCCAATGGTTGTTAAGAGTTCATTTTCAGTGGAAAAATGTCTTACCTTTTCAATATTTGCAGTTTGTAGCTTAAAACTTTGCAAGGTAATGGAAAGCTTTAGTAGTTTTCATCATACTGAGCTTTATAAAAGTTCATGTGGAATTTCCTTAATTTCCACCATAGAGGCTCATTTCATATTCAGGAATAGGAAAATACTGAAAATGAGCCACTATGGTGGAGATAAAGCTTCCATACATTAGACAGCTGATTGGAACAAGGCAGTATTGGCACTTGAATACACAAAGGGACCTGTGGACTAGAAGAGAAAACACAAAAGTACATCAAAAGCCACATGCAAGTTTAGTATTTGATAAAAATCACATCATATGAGCTGGAGAGATGGCTCAGCAGTTAAGAGCACTGGTTGCTCTTGCAGAGGACCCAGGTTTGATTCCCAGCAGCAACATGGCAGTTAACAACTATAACTCCTATTCCAGGGGATCTGACAACACTCTTCTGACTTCCTTTGGCATTGCAGGACACAGGTACACTTACACACATGCAGGCAATACACTCCTACACATAAAAAAAATTAACAATAAATGTCTGCGGGGCATGGTGGTGCACGCCTTTAATCCTAGCACTCTGGAGGTGGAGGTAAGTGGATCTCTGAATTCAAGGACAGCCTGGTCTACAGAGTGAGTTCCAGGCCAGCTGGGGCTACAGAGAGACCCTGTCTCAAAAGACCTAATGATAATAATAATAATAATAATAATAATAATTAATAATAATATGTCTTTTATTTTCTGGGGCAATCAAGTTTTTGGCAAGAATGGTCAAGATAATTCTGTAAGGAAAGAGTATTATTTTCAAAAGGTGAAGCTGAGACAACTCAGTCTTCATATTCCAAAGGGGAAAAAAATGGACCTCTCCCTAACACTGTATTCGTAATTTATATGACAGGCCTAAATATAAGAGCTGAAGCTATAAAATATTTAGAATAAAAAAAGCATAAATATTCACAGTTGAATCAGGCAAGGCACTCAAAACACAAGCAAGAAACAGTATAGGTAAATTAGACTTCAAAGTCAAAAACATTTATGTGCCAAAGGACAATATCAAGAGAACAAAAGAGCTGGGTGAGGTGGCCCATACCTTTAATTCCAGCACTCAGGAGGCAGAGGGAGGTGGAACTCTGTGAGTTCAAGGCCAGCCTGATCTACATAGTGAGTTCCAGGCCAGCTGGGGCTATAGGGAGATCTTTCCTGCCTATTATAAAGGACTGTAGTAGACACATCTTTAACAGAAGACTGGCAAGAGAAACACTATAACATAATTTATAATTGTACATGACAGGAGCATTCAGGTTGAAGATATAAGGACTCTCAGGAAATTATCCTTTTTTGAGACAGGAGGGTATCCCCATACCCCCAGCTGGCCTGGAATTTGCTGTGTAGACCAGACTAGCCTTGATCTCACAGAGCTCCACCTGCCTCATGCTGGGACTACATCGCCATCCTCAGCAGAAATTGTCCATTTTTATGCCTAGACTCAACCAAGAATGCCCACCATGTAGAAATATGATTGAATGAAAACACTGTGATCTGATAGTAATTGCATGAGGGAGGGGCTCAGCAAGGCCCATCTGTCCAGAATCTTACTTGGTCTCTCTATGCAACTTTCCTTTCTTCCAGGCATGTGATGGAAACTTCTGGAATGGGAATCTTATGACTTGAATTTCTTCATGGCCTACTCTTACACCAAAAAACAGAGAAATGGTTAGAGTAAGTTCTGATAGCTGGCTCTGGAGAAAGGAGATCACAGTTTCTATGCCTTGGGGGAAAAGAATATTACTTCTATGACTTAAGTTGTTGCTCCAGATTTCTTTCAATTGTTCTGACCAAAACCACCTTAGGGAAGAAAGCATGTATTTGGCTTACAAGAGCAGTCCATCATCAAGGGAAGCCAAGCAGGAGCCCAGGACAGGAACCTGAAGCACAGACCATGGATGATACCTGCTTACTGGTTTGCACCTCTGGTTCCCTGTTCAGCCTGCTTTCTTAAACAATACAGGACCACCTGCCCAGAGGCGGCACTGCCCAAAGTGGTCTGGGCCTTCCCACATCACTCAACAATCAAGAAAATGCCCTACAGATACGGCCACAGGCCAGTCCAATGGAGGCAATTTCCCAATTGAGGCTCCCTGAACCCATGTGTGTCAAGTTGACTTGACAACTAAAGCTATCCAGCACATGTGTGAATAAGGATGAGCTACAGGAAATCAGGAAGGGGTCAGATAAAAACTTTCTGAGCACTTCACACTGGGGTATCATTTTCTGAGCTTCCATGCTACACAGCAGACCAGATGAGCTGGAGAGATCTGAGGGGGATTTGAGGGGGACTGTAAGCCCTGGGTGGTCTAGCCTGGCAACACAGACAGAGCAACTCTTGGACTATGTACATATGCTTAGGAACACCATAAGGACCTCCACTGGGATGGTGTTCCTTTCCCACCACCCAATATTCTTTCTGCTATTACTTCAGATTATATACTTAAATCTGAAGATTCTGAACCAAGACCCTCAAATAAGAGAGAATATGCTACTTTTGTCTTTCTGAGTCTGAGTTAGCTCAGTTTAATATTTTCCAGTTCCATCCATTTACCTTCAATTTTTATTATTTCATTTTTCTTTACAGCTAAATATAACTCCATTGTGCAAATGTCCCACATTGTCATCATCCATTCATCAGCTGAAGGACATTTTGGGTGTTTCCATGTCCTGTTATTGTGACTAGAGTCACAAGGAACATGGCTGAGCAAGAATTTCTTTTTATTTTTTTTAATATTTTTAATTTATTTCTGTATGTGTATGAATGTACTGTCTGCATGCAAGTTTGTGCACCCGTGTCGTGCAATGCCGCGGAGGTCAGAAGACGGCGTCGGATTCCCCTGGAACTGGAGTTCTCCTGGAATTGGAGTTTCAGAAGGTTCTCGGCCGCCATGTGGGTGCTGGGGATCTAACCCGGGTCCTCTGCAAGAGAGGTCAGCGCTCTTAACCGCTAGGCCATCTTTCCAGCCCCTTTTTATTTATTTTCATATGTGTATGAATGTATTGTCTGCATGTAGGTTGGTGCACCCGTGTCATGAAATGCCGCAGAGGTCAGAAGAGAGTGTCGGATTCCCCTGGAACTGGAGTTAAAGACGGTTTTCCGCCACCATGTGGGTGCTGGGGATTGAACCCGGGTCTTCTGCAAGAGCATTTGGCACTCTTAAGTGCTAGGCTATCTCTCCAGCCCTTATTTATTTATTTATTTATTTATTTATTTATTTATTTATTTGAATGTACTGTCTCCATGGAGGTCTGTGCACCCATGTCATGCAATGCCACCGGAGGTCAGAAGAGGGTGTCGGATTCCCCTAGAACTGGAGTTCTCCTGGAATTGGAGTTGCAGACAGTTCTCAGCCGCCATGTGGGTATTGGGGATCGAACCCAGGTCCTCTGCAAGAGCAGTTGGTGTTCTTAACGGTTAGGCCATCTCCCCATCCCCTGAGCAAGTATTTCTACAGTAGGATATAGCCAAAAAGTGATATAGCTGAGTTGTATGGTAGATCTATTTTTAGTTTTTGAGAATTCTCCACACTGATTTCCAATGTGGCTGCACCAGTTTGTAGTCCTGCCAGCAGTGAATGCGGGTTTTCTTTTCCCTGAATCTTCATCAGTATTTGTTATCACTGTTTTCTAGGGTAAGATGAAATCTTAAGTAGTTTTAATTTGCATTTCCCCAATTGCTAAGGATGTTGAACAATTTTAAAGATCATTCATAGCCATTTTTATTTCTTCTCTTGAGAACTCTCTGTCCAGATCTGTAGCTCAGGACAGGGACATTGCACCCATGAAATCTAAACAATATGGTTTTCTAAACAAAACCTGCATAATGATAGAACTAGGTGACATGCCGTTGTGTGTAGGAGAAATTTCACAAGGTCCTACCTCTGGATGAAGAATAATGGGCAATCAATGGCTGCTCAGAGAGGGAGATTTGGTTTTCTCTAGGGATGGGCTTCCCATTAGGCTATCCAATCCAAGTGGCCAGCTCTAACATATGTACAAATGCAACACTAAATTTACTCAGTAGGTGGTGTGTGTGTAACAATAATAAAATGCACATACACGTAACTAATAATTAAAGAGAGATTACCAAACTGAGAGGGAATGAGGAACGATGGGAAGAGTAGGGGGAGAGGGGGAGCATAAATGATGTGAACACAGTACTCATGCATGAAATTCTCAAAATTTATAAATAAGTAAAGGGAGACATCTGTTTTTTAAAAAAAGATTTGCCATGGAGCATGCAGATAAGACCACCTTCTTTATCCCTCATTGTGATATCTGACTTCTGTATTCAGCTTGGCTTTCTGAACTTCTAGACCAGTCTGAAGCAGCATTGCCCAAAATAAATTTAGTCTGATATATGCACATAGTTTTAACTTTGGGGCAGCTATATGTTAAAAAATAAAAATAGCACAGACTCAGGGCCAGTAAGGCAATGCCGATCTGCCTTGGCCCTTGTCACCTGCCCCAGAAGTCCCAGCTTGGTCTCCAGACACAGACAGGCACATGGATTCAGGTACCAGTAAAGCAGGGCGGATCTGCCTTGGCCCTTGGGGGGCTTACCACAGGCACACAGACTCAGTGAGGTGCTGGTAAGGCAAGGTGGAACTGCCTCGACCTTTGGGGGCCTACCAGTGTGTGGGCCTAAGTAGCAACACAATCCACCCCCCCACCTCACCCCCCCACCCTACCCTGATCAACCTTGTGGAGCTGTGGTGCAGAGGACCTAACAGGTGCAGCATTACTTGATTACAGTCTGTGCAGCCAACATTGAGGTGCCAGAATCCAAACAAACAAATAAACAGACAAATCCACATGCCAAAAAAAAAAAAAGAAAAAAGACATGGGAAAAGCTCATAATAAATCCACACCAAACACTACCAACCTTACAGAAGATCCCTACAACAAGATCTCTGAGGAAAGAAGCCAAGACGCTGACCTTAGGAGAACAACTGTAGACATATTCAAAGAAATCAGAGAACAAAGGGAAGAGAATGAAAAACTCAAGAAGGACCTAGAGGGAGATAATGAAAAATTGTGGAAAGAACTAAGGGGAGAAATTGAAAAACTCAAGAAGGACCTACAGGGTGATAATGACAAATGTTGGAAAGAACTACAGGTAAAAAATGACAATCTCCAGAAAGAAGTGGAAATGCTGAAAAGATCCCAGACTGAAATGAAAAAAGAAAATGACCAGCAAACCAAGGAGCTACAAGATGAGAATGACAGGCTCCAGAGGGAAGTGGAAAATCTAAAGAAATCACAGGATGAAATGAAAAAAATTGAACATTCATCCAATCACCAGGAAAGGATGGGAAAAAGACTCAGAAGCAGAATGGAAGAAGCAGAAAAAAGAATATCAGACCTGCAGGATAATATGGAGCAACTGGAAAGCTCAAGTAAAGATTATGAAAAATGTTAAAAACACAACAGTGGAACAACCAGGAAATGTGGGACACTATGATAAGACCAAACCTCTGCATCATAGGGATAGAGGAAGGAAAAGAATCCCAAGACAACACTATTGACCAGATCTTCAACAGGATAATGGAAGAAAATTTCCCCAAACTGAAAAAAAGACAATCCCATACAAATACAAGAAGCACACAGAACACCAAATAGACAGGACCAGAAAAGAAACTCCCCATGCCATATAATTGGTAAAACACTAGATGCTCAAAACAAAGACAAAATACTGAAAGCCACAAGAGAAAAATAAATTGCATATAAGGGGAAACCCATCAGAATTACAGCTGACTTCTCAGTCCAAACTATGAAAGCTAGAAGAACATGAACCAAAGTAGTCCCTGTGCTAAGTGACTTTAGATGCCAACCCAGACCACTAGATCCAGCAAAAATGTCAGTTATAGTTGAACGAGAAAGAAAAATCTTTCATGACATGAACAAGATGAAAGAATACATGCCTAAGAAACCAACATTTCAGAAAATCCATGAAGAAATTCAAAGAACAGAGGAAAGGAGCAACTATCCCTAAGCAATTAAAGAGAGAAATCAACAAAATTGTAACAAAGTAAATACAAACCTAGACCAAGAATGCAAACAAAAATAAGGTGAAAGGAAGCAACACACATCTCTCAATAATAACCTTAAATACTAATGGTCTAAACTCACCAATCAAAAGACATAGACTGGGAGAATGGATTAGGAAACAGAATCCTTCTATATGCTGTCTACCAGAAACCCATCTCACCCTCAAAGACAGACACCACCTTAGAGTGAAAGGATGGAAAAAAAAAATATTCCAAGCAAATGGTACCAAGAAACAAGCTGGAGTGGCTATTCTAATATCAGAGAAAATAGATCTCAAAGTGAAACTAATCAGAAGAGACAAAGAGGGCCATTACATCCTTGTCAAAGGAACAATTAACTATGAAGACTTCACAATCCTAAATGTCTGTGCACCAAACTCTGATGCACCTAACTTTATAAACACTACTTTGAAGGACCTCAAGACACAGATTAATCCTAACACACTAATAGTGGGAGACTTCAATACCCCAATTGAGCCCCTTGGATAGATCAACAGGATAAAAATTATACATAGAGACATCAAAACTGAACAATATAATACACCTAATAGACCTCACAGATATCTACAGAATATTCCACCCGAACACCAGAGAATATACTTTCTACTCAGCACTTCATGGAACATTCTCCAAAATTGACCACATACTGAGGAACAAAAGAAATCTCAACAAATACAAAATGATTGAAATTCTTCCATGCATTCTATCAGACCACAGTGAAATAAAGCTCAATATGAACACCAGAATAAACCCAACTAGCTGCAAGAACATGTGGAGACTAAACAACACCATCCTGAATAATGAATGGGTCAGGGAAGAAATAAAGATTGAAATAAAAGTATTAATGGAACTGAACAAAAAAAGACAATACAACACAACAAAACTTGTGGGATACTTTAAAAGCAGTCTTGAGAGGGAAATTATAGCCCTAAATGCCCACATCAAAAAACAAAACAAAACAAAACAAAACAACAACAACAAAAAGAAAAAACAGAAAGGGAACAAATAAACTATCTAACACTGCAGCTAAAAACACTTGAGAGAAAACAACAAATGAACCCTAAACCCAAAAGACAGGAAGAAATCACAAAAATCAAAGGAGAAATCAATGAAATAGAAACAAAGTAAACAATACATAGAATTAACGAATCCAAAAGCTTGTTCTTTGAAAAGATAAACAAAATAGACCTCTAACCCAGTTAACCAAAAAAAGAAAGAGCAACTCTAAATCAATAGCATTCATGATGGAAGGGGAAAGAAACATCACAACAACAGACAGTCATATGGGAATACTTCAAAAACCTATATTCCACTAAATTTGAAAATCTGAGTGAAATGGATGAATGTTTGAAATCCTGGGAACAAACAAAGCTTAACCAAGAAGAGAGTGACAATTTAAACAGACCCATAAAGAAAGATGACATCATGAAATTTGCAAGTAAACGGATTATGCTAAGTGAAGTAACACAGTCCCAGAAAACAAGAGGGGAATGGTCTCCCTCATTTGTGGATGCTAACACCAAACCCCCAGATGAAAGGCAAGCTGAACAACATTATTGTTATATTTCTGTTTATCTGAAAGTAACTATGTTGTTACAATATAAATCTCTTAACGGTCTCTAGAATCAATCCACCACATACTTTCAGACACTTTAATCACTGTATATGAGTGGAAAGTATGTATTCATATTTTAGAGTAATATAAAATTAAAGGAGGAAAATGTGCATTCCTAAGCATAAAAAAATATGGAGAGAAAGATGCAGGACATTTATGGCAGAAAGCATAATCTGGAGTGGGGTGGGGGGAAGGGGAATATGTCTAAACTGAACTGAGAAATGAAGTCTGAAATACACAAAATATTAATAAAAGTATTATAAAAAAGTAAAGAAAAAGGGAAAAATAATTTTAAGATATAATTTAACACATAGCTAAAATATCCAAAATACTATTTCAGTATATGACTGTGGTGTCACTCAGCCACACACGGAGGTGGACGCAGGAGCCTCATCCACTGGATTACAGGGAAAAGGGAAAAGGAAAGACAGCCACCAGCAGCTGTCCTAAACCTTGGGGCCAAAGGCTGATAATCTTTTCACTGCCCACCTGTCTGATCTAACATCTACAGCAGGCAATGCCCTATTGGCACTCCCAGATCTTCCAGGCTGCTGCCTGCTAGGCACTCTACAGCCCAATGCCAGACCGTTGCGTGATAGGCGCTCTAAAGTCTAATTCCCACCCAGGCACTCACCACACATCACAGCTGGCGACCTGATAGGTCTCCTTCCAGCCCTACAACTTCCCAGGTTGGTGGTCTGCTGGGCCACTGCCCAACCCACTGGACACAACTACACAAACCTGATGGGCTAAGATTACACATGCAAAATAATGGCTGGTAGTCCCTGTCTGATGGTAATTCACAAGCAAAACAGTCTACTTTCTCTGGAGCTGTTGTCTTGGACTCTGATCAGTTTTGGTTGTTTCCTTTCATGGGCTGACAGTTTGTTCAGGAAATAACCTTTCAATCCTACCAAGGAAGCACAGAAAATTAGATTATAGGTATTTAAACAGACTAATTGTTATCATAGTTACTTTGGTATAGACACAAATGTTTGGATGGTATGTTAATCCATGAATTACATTTTTTCTGTTAATATGACAAGTTACTTACTGTAGCTTATAACATCTCCTGACCATAGAGGGTGTAAGCTTGTGGCATCAGCCGAGGGTTATTCTCTCCTCCAAGGAGAAGCAATATCCAATTAGATTTGGGATATATGGCATTTGGCTGCCTCTGCTACACAGTTTTCCAGGCAGGTGAGGTGTAGCTGGTGCTGATGAGGGAGTGTGTTGCTTGACTCAAGGAGACCCATATTGCTTTATTGGTATAGTGACCTTGGTAACACTCTCTGGTATTCCAGAGATAACTGTACACTTGCAGTGTGGTCTCAATACATCTTTCCCATGTTAACCATCAGGTCTTTGACAGCAGGGCCTTTATGCCTCTCTTTCTTGAGGTATCCCAGTTTAGAGGCGAGGAGGAGCCTTTACCTTTTTGCAGGGGCTTAGACTCCCCTGGCCAACATATCCTGGTAGAAAATCCATTGCTGATGTCAGAGCCCTTGCATTAATATATTTTGCTTAAGTGCATAGCTTAAGGAGACTCTGGTATTATATTTGGTTCTGAATAGAGAATAATCATTTTCACAGTTCCTATTGTCTATTAGTCAATTCAAGAGGGCAGTTTTACGGTTTTTAAAGAGATTACCTCTATAAATAATTGTCTCCAATTTCAGTGGAGAATGACATCATCATCATATTTCCCTTGTTCTATGTGGGGGAGGTAAGAAAGTCTCTCTATTTAAAACCTTTGTGGCTCCTAGAAGGTAAGTTTTTAGACTCATTTAACAATTGTTACAAAGTAGGATCCAAAGAGAGTTTGATGTTTGTAGCAACTGAGGTTTTCTTACTTTCAATGTTCAGACGGCCAACCTTTCTGTTGGCACTTTCTGAGTACATCCTACTCGATGGAAAGCTGTATCGTTTCTTTTTCTCAGCCGTAAGTTGGTGACATTTTGACCTGTTGGAACATACAAATCTTTCCCATAGTTAGTTTTAAATTTGAAATGCAAGGTTTTTGACAAAAAGGTTTCATTCTATCTGTTCCCCCCATTTTTTTTTTTTTGGGGGGTTTTTTACCCATGAGTCTCCAGAAGGCAGTTGTATTTATACATACCTATAGGGTGGAGTCAAGGCTGCCATTTGACCCAGTCATACCACTCCTGGGTATATACCCAAAGACACATCTTACTGCAGAGATACATGCACAGCTATGTTTATTGCAGCTCTGTTTCACAATAGCAAAAGCTGGAACCAGCCCAGGTGCCCCTCAACTGACGAGTTGATAGAGAAAATGTGGTACATGTATACCATGGAGTTCTATTCTGAGGTAAAGAGGAACAACATCATGAACTTTCCAAGTAAATGAATGGAGCTAGAAAATGTTTTATGTTAAGTGAAGTAACACAGTCCCAGAAAAACAAATGACAAATGGTGTCCCTCATATGGGATGCTAGTGCCAATAGCCCAGATATAAATATTCTCATGGAGAGGGATGCATAGTAAAAGAAACAAACAAAAAGACTGCATCAGAAAATGGACTGAAATGGTGAATTGGAAAGGGGGATGGTGGGAGAGGGACATGGATGTATATTCGATTAATAAATATTTAATTGACTGAGCTCAGCAAGTACCCAGTTTGCCTAGACACTGTCTACAGGACAACATGGTTTGTTTAGGACTTAGTAAAAGAAAGTGTAATTAAAACAACATTTTTACAGAAACTAAAAAAAGTAATGCATCTGAATTAAATGGAGATAAATTTGCTGTTGCCCACATTTCTTTACATAAAATCTTAGAGCAAGAACTTTGGGATTGACACATACAAATATACTCTATAATTTTTCTGTTTTAAAGTATCACCTTGTAGCATTCTCTTTACCTTAGATAGATTTAACGTAAAAATTAAGTTTGCTTCCCAAGTTAATCATATATAGTCACCCAAAACAACATGGGTGAACTTGATGAAATCTGTGCCTTGACTCCACCCTATAGTCATATATAATACAACTGTCTTCTGGAGACTCGTAAAAAAAAAAGGGGGGGATACAGAAAGACATGAAACCTTTTCATCAAACCCTGCAATTCAAATCTTAAAACTAACTATGGGAAAAGATTGTGTTGTGTCCAAACAGGACCAAAAACGTCACCACTTCTATGGCTGAGAAAGAAAGATACAGTAAATTCTTTTGACTTCTAAGTTGATCCTTATGAGCATCAATTGATATTATCACAATACTACTATATACATATTAAGATTTATACTGTTTTCATACATAAGTAAAGAATTGCTAATTCTCCTCGGACAACAATTACGTATTAGTTCTTGTAGAGGATTCTCAATGAAATCATCAATATATACATCTAAAAGGACTTTGTGATTTGTTGTTGGTTGTGGTAAGGTTTAATATTGCAGAAATTTTTCAAACTTGCCATAGGTTGGCAGAGAACAATGATCACAATTTTAAACCAGAGAATTGAGACTTAGGAGATTAAGAGCAAGCCTTCAGACTCCTGTATGGGCAATCTATAGGATATCCCAAAGCACAGGCCTGAAGTCAGCACATTAAGTAATACACACATACAAGAAGAGGGCGAAATGCCTTCCCAGGCAGCGTGGACACGCGTGTGAAATCGTAAAACAAACCTTTATCCTACTAAGCTTAACCCATTAACCTCCACCAAACTGAACTATATCACACAAATGGTACGAAAGCTCCTCAGCCTATCCTATAGGCCAAAACATTCGTAAAAACCTCCCTACTGGTGAGATACCCTACATGTAGGTGAACACTCACACACATCCTAGTCATCAGTAATGAACAGCAAACATTCTAAATGTAATACAACATCTATCTAACCCTAAGACTCAGAGTCTGCACAACGAAACAATCTGTCGACCGACTCATAGGAGAGGACTTTCTTGCCTTTTTCCCTCGCCCCATAGAACAGGGAGGAATATGATGATGTTGAGGTCGCTCTCCAACTGTTAAATTGGAGACAACTATACTTGACTGAGAAGAATTCTTAATAAAACCAGCGGTATTAAAAACTGCTTTCTTAACTTGACTACTAGGACATGGACTGCTGGAAGGGCCAAATTACTCTCCTGTCAGAACCCAAAACTATAACTACGCTAACATCCTCCAGGGCTATTGCACTCAAGGCCAAAATATCATACATACACGGAGCTCCTGACATCAGCAAATGGCGATTGTTCTACCAGGTCGGATGCATTGGCCAGGGGATCTACAGGCCCCACAAAAGCGGTCAAGGGCTCCTTGCCACTCTAACGTTGGGCGATACCACCAGGAGGGAGAGGCAAAATAACGGACCCTCGCTGCCGAAGACCTGACCCTGTCTTAACATACGGGAGGGAACCTGTATTGAGACCACACATGAAGTGTACAGATGGCCTCTGGAATGCCACAGAGCGTTACCAAAGGCCACTAAACCAATAAGCAAATATGGGGCTCCCTGAGCCAAGCAAGACACCACCGTCACCTGGAAACAAGCAGGCCAGCTGTTTTCATAACTTACTCCAGGGTCACACTGACCCCTAGCTTGGCTGAGACCAGGAGAATCACCGCCTTTTACCTACTGTAAATATAGGTCTGAACTTTTGCAAATAGACTCTAGGGATCTGCGATGGGGCGTTCCATTGCCCCAAGTGGACCTAGGCTCTGCCATAACTATCCCAAATCTTCATGAGACATGCGACTGAATTATGCCACGGCTTCTCTACCCTTTGAGTGACGCAACAGGACTGCGATGCCAGACCACCATAGGCTTGAAAGATGCCAAGGGCCAAAGCATATTAGATCCCGCTCCAATACAAGGCATGAAGAGAGAGTAGCTGTGTCTTGAAAGACCACCGGACTTAAGAGACTCACGAATGTCGAATTCTTAATAAAACAGGGTGGTGGCATATGACAATCATGACAATATCCACAATCCACAAAATTACACAACCAATACCTAGATAAAAATAGAATAATATAGTACGTATAATACCTTGCTACAAACCAAATGAACCTACCATAACTATTAGTGCTGCTTAAATTACCATATTTATTATTCTAATGATTGTTCATTCAGTTGGACTGGAAGGGATTGAATTCCTGCGACAAAACTGTCAGCCCATGAAACAGGAAAACCAGCCAGATTGCACTCAGCAAGTCCAAGAAAACAGCGTCCAGAGCGAGTGGACTGTTTACCTCTCATCACACCTGTGCCCCTTTTTAAGCCAAGGGAACAATCTGCGGAGACGGGGCTAGTAGTAGGATGTAAGGGCTGCGATTGGGGTGAAGTGGATGAAACTACAGCAATGTAGTCTGGACATCATTTGATCAATTGATTGAACAAACAACCTGTCCCCCCCACTGGATGGTGGGGGCTGTAGGTGGTTTGGGCAAACAACAGCCTGCCAGATAGGGTTTTGCGTGAAGGCATGGTTGTACTCCAGGATTATCACTAAGACTAAAAATGACAAAAAAAAAAAAAACTCAGAGAAAGATGCAGGACAGTTTGCAAACGAAAAAAAAACATGATCTGGGATGGGGGGGGGTGGGGGGGGAGGGAGAGGGAAATAAGCTGAACTGAATTGGAAAAAGTATGTTTAAATGCACCAAAGCATCAATTAAAAACCTAAATTTAACTTAAAAAAAAAATCAGTCAGTTCAACTGAGAAATACCAACAGTTGGTCAGATGTCTACAATAAAAACATAATTTAGTATTAAAAAAAATAAAATAAAAAAAATAATAAACACATGGTTTACAGGCTCTGATAAAACAGTAATGCCATTCCGAGTTAAACTGAGATATAAATTGCTGTTTTCCACGTTGTTCTACAACAAAATCTGTATAACAAATAACTTTGGATTGGCACTACAATGTTCTCTATAATTTTTCTGTGTTGTACGGTATCACCTCGTGGCATTCTCTTTCACCTATAAAATGATTTAACAAAAAAATTAAACGTTTTGCTTCCCAGTTAATCACCATACAGTCACCCCAAACCAGCATGGGTGAATTTGATGAAATCTGCACCTTGACTCCATCCTATAGGAACCTTTTGATTTTAAGATTGTATTAGTCCAGGTTCTCCTGAAGAAACAGAACCAACAGGATGAATATATAGGCTATATACAATTTATTGATTTGCTCAAGTGACAGAGTTCAAGGAGTCCACAGTGCCTACACCGCACCTGGGAGACGAGAATCCAGGTAACTGCTCACTCCACAATCGCATGATGTCTCAGTAGTCCCCAATCTGGTGCTGAAGGCCCGTGGATTCCCAGGAGATCTGCCAGTTTCAGTACACTCTGGGATCCGAAGGTTGATCACAGAGCAAGACAACTCCACCAGTGAGAGAGCAATCCTCAGGGGCAATAAAAAGGGACCTGCTCCCTCTGCCATGGCATGTTATACTGCCTTGCCAGCAGACTAACACCCACCTTTGGGGTGGGCCATCTGGGATGATGTGGTCCAATCCGAAGACTGTTTTTCTCTTAGTTTGTTCCTTAGCCAGTCAAGTTGACACCTAGAATTAATCCATACAAGACAAGTCCACTCCTTGTCAATTGACACCCAAATATATAGCCTCTCTTATGTAATTAATGTCAATTGCAAAACAATGGCAAGGTCATATTCCCACCTAACATGTTATAAGGTTTCATGTGAATCACAAAGCATTATATCTTAAGTAGTGGTAATGTCCTTGAGGAAAACTAGTCCTTCAGTAATCTAATAACCTAAATATGACAACACTTAACACTTATCTCAGTTGCACATATCAAAAAGGGAACAAACACAACTATCCGTTAAAAATGTGTCTATATAGAAAAAAGTGCATTCTACCAACACTAGGAACAAAAGTTAATATCTATTATAATCACTGTTTCTGAACTCGTCCCGTGGCTTCAGATGTATTTGACTGATCTACCTTCTTCTCACTACCCATCTGTATTTCCTCCACCATCGCAAGCACTCTGCATGTCTTGGCTCTCCCTGGAGGAGTGACCACATACCTTCATCCCTGAAGAAGGTTTGGGCCATTTCTATGTGAGTCCTGTCTGGTTTGGAGTTGTTGCCGAGATTTTCCCATGACCTCTAATCAAGGAACATGGTCACACCAGAAGGCACCTACCAGCCATCTTCTGCTTTCCAGACAAATCTTCCTTGCCCCCATTTGGAGAAAAAGTTCCAATTCCACACTGCGTAGTCTGCGAATCAATCACTCCCTCCACTGTTATTCCTTCACTAGCCTGTTGGACTAAGGCTAGTAGAAGCCCAGATGTGGCCAGGGGGAAAGTCTTATCTTCAGTTCAATAGGAACATTTGCTGTATCTTGCATAAGCACTCCCCCTCTTTGGACCAAAACATCTAGAACAGCAGAACGCAAGGTCGTGGGTACAGGAAAACAAATTTTCCTACTGGGTCACTAGGGTGATAGTGAGTGAATCATTCCCACTTCCACCTGGTTCTGGAGCCATGAATTTTGGCTATAGAAAAAACTAGTACTTATATAGTGGGTCGCTGAATTCAAGCATATACTGCTGCTGGAGAACCTTGCCCCAGCCCTCCAGGGTATTGACTACCTAATGACACTGGTAACTGTACCTTCAAGAGGCCACCATTCCCTCATTCTGACATCAAGCCAGTCTCGCTCTGCAGTCGGTGCGGGAACATGGTAAGACAGTGGATACCAATGACCATGGGCCCACTGTCAATATTCTTTGGCTGTAAAGCTGAGCTTCCTTGTCAGAAGCAATGTCTAAGTTGAGAACTGGAATACCCAGGTGGTGGGATAGGCATTCACGTCTGTAAGTACCCTGGTGGTAGTTCATGGCAAGCATTATGTCAGGGAAAGGAAAACCCATAACCAGAATAAGATCTATTCCTGTAAGGACACAACGCTGCCCCTCCATGAATGGAAGTGGTCCAATGTAGTTCAACCTGCCACCGTGACTGGCTGGTCACCCCCAAGGAATAGTCACCATCAGGATGCACTATCAGGAGCTCAATGTTGGGTCTCTACTGTTGGCAAATCTGCACTTCGGCAGCAGCTGTAGCCAGACCAAGCCTTTGTGAGTGGAAGTCCATGCTGTCGAGCCCATGCATAAACCTCCATCTCTGCCACCATGACCACTTTGATCATGGGCCCATTGAGCAACACAGGGACAGTGGAGAAAGAGGCTGACTATCCACAGAACGAGTCATCTAATCTACTTGATTATTAAACTCATCTCTCTGCTGAGATCACCTTTTGATGTGCACTTACATGAACACATAGTATCACATCCGAATCCTTCAGAGAGCTTATCCACATATTCTTCCCCAAAGTGTCTTTCTCACCGATTTTCCAGTTATGCTCCTTCCAAGTCCCTGACCATCCAGCCAAACCATTGGCTACAGCCCATGAATCAGTATATAATCGAACCTCTGGCCATTTCTCCTTCCAGGCAAAATGCACAACCATGTGCACTGCCCGAAGTTCTGCCCACTGTGAAGACTTTCCTTCACCAGTGTCCTTTAGGGTTGTTTCAGAAATTGGCTGTAATGCTGCAGCTGTCCACCTCTGGGTGGTGCCTGCATAATGTGCAGAACCATCAGTAAACCAGGCCCTAGTTTTCTCTTCCTGGTCAACTGATCATAGGGTAAACCCCATGATGCCATAGGTGCATGCTTAAGCACAGGAGGCATTGTAACAGGAGTGAGAACCATAGGCATTTGGGCAACTTCTTCATGCAGTTTGCTTGTGCCCTCAGGGCCTGCCCGGGCCCTGTCATGTATGTACCACTTCCATTTGATAATGGACTGTTGCTGTCCACATCCTACTTTATGGTCTGGTGGGTCAGATAACACCCAGCTCATGATGGGCAGCTCAGGTCGCATGGTGACTTGGTGGCCCATTGTCAAACGTTCAGTTTCCACTAAGGCCCAATAGCAGGCTAAGACCTGTCTCTCAAAAGGAGATTAGTTGTTTGCAGATGAAGGTAGAGCCTTACTCCAAAATCCCAAGAGCCTCCGCTATGATTCCCCTATGGGAGCCTGCCACAGACTCCAGACAGCATCTCTATCTGCCACTGATACCTCAAGCACCATTGGGTCTGCTGGGTCATATGGCCCTAGGAGCAGAGCAGCCTGCACTTCAGCCTGGACCTGTTGAAGACCCTTTTCCTGCTCCAAGCCCCATTCAAAGTTTGCTGCCTTCTGAGTCACCTGATATATGGGTCGTAGTAACACATCCAGATGAGGAATGTGCTTCCTCCAGAATCCAAAAAGGCCCACTAAACGTTGTGCTTCTTTCTTGGTGGAGGGAGGGCCAGGTGCAGCAACTTATTCTTTACCTTAGAAGGAATGTCTCTGCATGCTCCACACCACTGAACCCCTAGAAACTTCACTGAGGTAGATAGCACTTGAATTTTAGTTGGGTTTATTTCCCATCCTCTCATGTGCATATGCTTTACCAACAAGTCTAGACTAGCTGCTACCTCCTGTTCACTGGGTCCAATCAGCATAATATCATCAGTATAGTGGACCAGTGTGATATTTTGTGGAACATCAGGCAATCAAGATCCCTTCTAAGTTATGGCACAAGGATGGAGAGTTAACATACCCTTGAGGTAAGACAGTAAAGGTATACTGTTGGCCTTGCCAGATGAAAGCAAATTACTTCTTGTGGTCCTTATGAACCAGTATTGAGAAGAAAGCATTGGCCAGATCAATAGCTGAATACCATGTACAAGGAGACATATTAATATGCTCAAGTAAGGACACCACATCTGGTACAGCAGCTGCAATTGGTGTCACTACTTGGTTGAGTTTTCAATAGTCAACTGTCATTCTCCATGATCCATCTGACTTTTGCACAGGCCAAATTGGAGAGTTAAATGGAGATGTGGTAGGAATCACCACCCCTGGATCTTTCAAATCCTTGATGGTGGCACTAATTTCTGCAATCCCTCCAGGGTTACGATACTGTTTTGGGTTCACTATTTTCCCTGGTAGAGGCAACACCAAGGGTTTCCAATTGGCCTTTCCAACCATAACAGCCCTCACTCCACAGATCAGAGAACCAATGTGGGGATTCTGCCAATTTCTAATTATATCTATCCCAATTATACATTCTGGGACTGGGGAAAAAAACACAGAATGAGTTCTGGGACTCACTGGGCCCACTGTGAGTTGGACTTCAGCCAAAACTCCATTTATTACCTGACCTCCATAGGCCCCTACTTTAACCAGAGGGCTACAATGCTTTTCAGGGTCTCCTGGGATCAGTGTCAACTCAAAACCAGTATCCAGTAGGCCTTGAAATGTCTGATTATTTCCTTTTCCCCAGTGTACAGTTATCCTAGTAAAAGGCCTCAGGTACTTCTGGGGAAAGACAGGAGGAAGGAAAACAGCATAACTCTTTGGTATTGTGACAAGATCCTTCCTCATGGGAACACTGCCACCCCTTCATTCAAGTGGTTCTGGGTCTGTGAACTGTCTCAAGTCTGGAAACTGGTTAACTGGACAGGATTCGCTACTGTTGAAATCCAAAGTTGACTTCCTGTCATTTGTTCTAGAGCTTTTCTGCTTATACAAATCAAATAAAAACTTAGTAGGCTTCTTATGTATTTGGTTCCTGGGAACACCATGATTAATTAGCCAGTTCCAAAGATCATTTCAGGTCATGCCATTATAGGCATTGTTTTGCCTTTGCTGCCCATTATGATAACTATGATACCTATGCTCATCTGGCCTTCTGAAATTCAGTGCTGCCACCTGACGCCTATCCTGAGGCTCTGTTAAACCTATTACGTGTACATTTAATTTATGCAAGCGAGCAACAACTACTCTAACTGTAAGATCTGGCATAAGAAATAGAGCAAAAATAAAGCTCTTCAAATGTTCTGGTATCTCTCTCAGTACTTTCCATCTTATAAACTCAGTGAAAGGCATGTCCTCTGGATCCTCATATTGTGGAGAATGTGGTTTTAGACTTCAAATCCATTCGAGCATGCCCATCTGCCTGACCCTCACAATCCCTTCATCAATACTAAGCCAAGGAATATCAGGCATCTCTAACTCGCCGTTAGTAGGCCATGTTTTAATAAATACATCAGCCAACCATTCAAATAAACTTTTAACACCTTTTTTAACTGCTCGAGCTTCCATGTTAAACCTAGAATCTCTACTCAGTGGGCTCATATCGATAAACTCAGTATGATCCAATTTCGTATTCCTTCCACCATTATCCCACACCCTTAAAATCCATTCCCACACATATTCCTTAGGCTTCTGCTTCAACAAATCGGCAAACTCATTAATTTCTTTAGTGGTGTAGTGCACCTCCTCATGGACCACACTTTCTATCTCACCTTTAGGGGCATGCTTAGCCTTGACTCTGGTTATAGGTCTAGAGGAAACAATTGTTGGGCCCTGAGGAACATTAGCTCCCACTGGGAGGGGGAGATTAGCTTCTTCAGGCAAGGATGGGGAGGAGGGATCTGCAGGGTGTGGATTCTCTGCTGAGCATGGGGAGATTAATTCCTCAGATAAAGAAAATCCCTCAGAATCTGAGGGTTCAAAATCCTCATCATCGTGGTTCTCCCACACACCTCCATCCCAAGTTTCAGGGTTCCACCCTTTCCCCACCAGTGCTCTCACTTTGACTGCTGACAGTTCGTGGCTGGGAATTAAATTTGCATTGTAAATCAGCCATACGTATAATAAGGGCTCCAGCTTGATTTTCTGCCACTTTAGCTCTTTAGCTACTGGAGAGAAGATGCTCTTCCAGAGCACAGTTGGAAACTTTTAAACTGTTGTTTCGAATCTGGAGCTGGTCAATTTTATCACTGAGTTCCTTATTTTCCTCTATCACTTTATCCAGAGATGCTAGGAGCAACCAGGCAACATCATTATTTTCCTTATTTTTCCACAATTTCTCAAACGTTTTATATAGAGAGTCACTAAATTCCTTGCTTCTCACAAGAGGAAATTTAGGTGAGTCGAATGGATCTGTCTTCATAATTACATCAAATAGTCTGCACCAAGGATTATCATTCCTCTTCATGCCACCAAGAGAGCCTTCAGTAACTCTAGGCTTCATTGGGTTGGAGGGTTGGCTCCAGAAACTACCAAGCCCACTAAAGAAATTCATCCTTTCAATTCTGTTTCTCTAGAACTGCTCCTAGTACCAAAATCTGTACTTGTCAGGGTTCTCTAAAGAAACTGAAGCAACAGGACGAATATATAGCTATATAGAATTTATTGATTTGCTCACATGACAAAGTTCAAGGAGTCCAATAGTAGCCTCGCTGCACTGGAGAGGCTGAGAATACAGGGAACTGCTCAGTCCGCAAGGCTGGATGTCTCAGTAGTCCCAATCTGGTGCTGAAGGCCCGATGGATTCCAGGAGATCTGCCAGTCTCAGTACATGCTGGGATCTGAAGGGTTGATCACAGCAGCAAGAAAAACTCACCAGTGAGAGAGGCAAGCCACAGGGAAAAAAAAAAAAGGGACCAGCTCCCTCTGCCATGGCCTTTAATACTGCCTACCAGCAGAAGGTAACACCCACATTTGGGGTGGGCCATCTGGGTTGAGGTGGTCCAATCTGAAGATCCTTTTTGTCTTATTTGTTCCTTAGTCCAGCCAAGTTGACACCCAGGATTCACCATCACAAAGATATAAGAAAATATCATAATTTATTACCACTTCTACAGATATTCATTCATATATTTTGGGATATTTGGGAGTATAAGTCCACTCTCATTGTAGAGCATGTGTTGAGTATGCAACAAGGCATTGGGTTTGGTGTAAACACAAGAGTGAGAAGGAGGGATGGAGACAAAGGAGAGAAAGAGAGAGAAAAAGAAAAGAAAGAAGGAAGGAGGGAGGGAGGGACGGACGGAGGGAGGGAGGGAGTGAGAGAAGCAGGCAACAGCTTCAGCACTGACTCCTGTTAGATACCATTTCAAGATCTGGAAACAGTAAATGAAGCATAACATCCCTGCTCCCACAGAGCCTGCATTCTCATTGCAGTTACTAGTATATAAATGTGAAATGTGGGGTACAGTTGTGAAAACTGCTTACAAGGGAACTAAAACAGGGCATGGAGCCAGAGTGGCAGGGTATTGCCTTGGCTGGAGTATTCCAGGAAGACTTCCCTAAGAAAGCAGCATATAAGTATGAAAGAGGCAGAGCCATGTAAACGTCTGAGGGAAGAATATCCAGTGTAAAGGCAATAGAAAGTGCAAAGGCAGATGATTTAGTGTAAAAATTAAGTTTGTTTCCCAAGTTAATCACCATGAACACTGGTGCTCTGACAGGGCAGGAAAGATTCATTAAAATGAGATTTGAGAGGTAGTTGGAAACCAGATCCATGTAGAGCTTTGAGTTATGGGGCAGGACTTTGTGATTTGGCTCTCAGGATGAAGAGATTGAAGAGATTTACTGAGACCATAACATAATCTAATCCATAACTGTTGTTTGGAGATAGGTTTTCACTGAATAACTGAGTATGGCATTGAACTTCTGGGCCACCACACCTGGTTTATGTGATGATAGGGATCAAACCTAGGGCCTTGTAAATGCCAAGAAAGCACTCTACCAACTGAGCTAATTCACAAGACCCAATTCCCATTTTAAAATACCATTCTAGGGACTATCAGAATTTCTCAGTGGGTAAAGGTGTTTGCTGCACAAGCTGGCAATCTGCTTTAGTTCCCTAGAACCATGTTACAGTCAAAGGAGAGAAACAACTCCATAAAGTTGTCCTCTATCCTCCATATTGCACTATGATACAGGAGCATCCACACATGCATATCACACACACACACACACACACACACACACACACACACACACACACACGCCATGCAGAGAGAGCTGGGAGAGAATGGGAGAATCCTCATGTATTCAGCCAAGGGAGGATATATAGCCTAGACATAGTGTGTAGATGGTATCCTAAACATGTGGCAACAGAATCTGCTGATGGATTGGATGTGGGGTCTGAAGGGAAGAACAAAAAGCTGCCCTCCAAAGTCAGAGAGTATTACTGAAGCACACCAGGAAGAACAGGTTTCTCTAATTCTGGCAGAATATTACACATTTCCACATAACTTGAATCAGGTTTCACCTTATTTTTCATGAAATGATACTAAATTCAAGTGAAAAGCTAATAGAAATGTAAAAAGAATTCGGCCCCCAAGTTTGTTTAATGAAAGAATACACATTGTCCTAGTTTGCTTTTTCTTTTTGTGATAAAACACTGTAGGAAAACCCAGTGGACAGAATTTGTCATTCTCTGGAACTGAAATTATGGACAGTTGTTAGCCTCCATAAGATTCAAACCTGGGTCTTCTGAATCTGCTTTAGATCCCTAGAACCATGTTACAGTCAAAGGAGAGAAATGAAAAATTCAAGCTAGCCTGCTTGAATTGCAGGCTAGCTTTCCAGCTGGCATGCCTCAGGGCACTGCATGGCCAAGAGTCTGGCTCCGCCCCAAGGAGGAGCAAGCAGCCTGGCCTAGGTGAGAGATGCTGGGTGGGGCAAGGTGTGCAGTGGGGCGCAGTTGGGGGGGCTCATGATTGGTCATGGGAACTGACGTCATCTGGTTTATAAAAGCAAGCTGTGGCAACCAGTAAATAGAATCCCATATTAACATCATCATGGAGTTCCCGGCTGATATTTTTATTAATTATTGGGTGCATACAGGCTAAGGTAGGCCTGAGTTTCATTTGGGTGGCTGGTGGGCTGGAAAAAAGTTCCCTTTGTGGACCACCAACCTGGGTAGCTGGTGTTGTGAGTGAGATTCCTGTCCCAACTCTGGGCAGGTGGGAAGTCACGGCCAAGAGTGGAACACGTGTCTCGCGTGGGTCCAGGCTAAGAGCCTAAGTTGGAGTTACCACTTAGGTTGGGCTGAGGGAAGTAGCGAGCTGGTCCTTGTGTCGAGGGGCCAGCTCCCCACAGTGTCCGCAAAGCGGGTGTTGTGACCCCATTCCCCTTAGCAGGGTCCCTGCTCAGCATAAAAAGAGAACCTTCCTACAAAACACCATGATCAAAATCAACTCGAGTGGAGGAGGAAAGAGTCCATTTGGTTTATAGGTCACAGTCCACCATCTAGAGAAGCCAAGGGAAGAACTCAAGACAGAAGCCTGAAGGCAGAAACCGAAGCACAGACCACTGAAGAGCACTGTGTACTAGCTTGCTCTCTCTGACATTCTCAGCTTTCTTATACATCCCAGGCCCAAGTGCCTAGAGCAAGCACTGCCCACAGTGGGCTGCAAACCCCCCTTCATCAATTAGCAATCAAGAAAACGCCTCACAGACAGGCCCAGCAGACAATCTGATGGAAGAAATTGCTTTACTGAGGTTCCCTCTTCCCAGGTGACCATATTTTACTATTTCAATAATTCTAGCACTTTATACCTCTGCAAATGAATTTCCCAAGATGAACACTGCCATTCATCTCCCTGTCTCTGCCCATTATCCCAATGCATTTGGCCCCAAATCGACCAAATCACTATTTAAACCAAGAGAAGGTGAGCAGGGGGGTAAAGGAGAGAAGTGGAGATAAGAACCTCTTCATATAAGACTTCAGATGACACAAGTGCTTAGAAAATACCAATCTGTGCATCCCAACTTTCAAAAGAACTTTCTTTTGGTATCTAGGGTAGTTTAAAAAAATTCTGGACTGGCTGGGTGTGGTAGCACACACCTTTGATCTCAGCACTCAGGAGGCAGAGGCAAACGAATCTCTGTGAGTTCAAGGCCAGCCTGGTCTACATAGCAAGTTCCAGGACAGCTGGGGCTACAGGGGAACCTTGTCTTGAAAAGTCCAAAAAAAAATCTGGGCTGGAGAGATGGCTCAGCAGTTAAGAACACTGGCTGGTCTTTCAGAAGACCCAGGTTTGAATCTTATGGAGGCTAACAACTGTCCATAACTTCAGTTCCAGAGAATGACAAATTCTGTCCACTGCATGACATGGGTACACTTACACACATGCAGGCATAACACTCATATACATAAAATGAAAATAAATAACAAATTTATAATATAAATAACAAAAATAAAAAATTCTGTATTTAGAACTTGCCAGATAACCATGATATCTTGACAGCTCACAAAGCACTTTTACAAAAATACTTTCAAGCCTTTCACTTTCCCTTGTAGAATACATATTCTCTTCGGTATATAATGTATATTACATTGGATCTTAAACATCTTATGCAAGAAATATGAAAGCTGGGTATTGTGGTATAAGCCAATATAATCCTAGCACTTGAGAAGCTAAAGCAGGAGGATCTTGAGTTCTAGGCCACCCTGAGCTACATAGCAAGACCATGTCAAAAGAATAGACAGGGGGCCAACCAGATGGCCCAGTGGGTAAAGACGGTGCAAGCCTGGCAAACTGAGTTCAATCCCAAGTACCCATAATGGTAGAAGGAGAGAACCAACTCTATAAGCTTGTCCTTTGGCCTCCACACATGCACCATGGCACATCTACATACACACACACAATAATGAGAGAAGGGGAGAGGGAGAGAGAGACTGGGGGAGAGGGACAGGGAGAGGGAGAGGGAGAGGAAGAGAGAGAGGGAGAGGAGGGAGAGGGAGAGGGAGAGGGAGGAGGACGGAGAGGGAAAGGGAGGAGAGGGAGAGGGAGGGTGTGGTGGTTTGAATGAGTGTCCCCCATAGGCTGTAAGTATTCAGACATTTCTCTCCAGTTGGTGGCACTGTTTTTGGAGGTCTTAGAAGGTGTGGCCATGTGAGAGGAAGTACGTTATTGGGGGCAGGCTTAGTGAGTTTAACAAGCCTCGTGGTCTACAGTTGCTCTCTCTCTGCTTCCTGTGTTCTTTGCCAGATGTGACCCTCAGCTTGCCGCTCCAGCCGCCATGCCTCCCACCACAATGGACTCTAATCCCTTAGAACCGTCAATAGTAAGCTCAAATAAACTCTTCCTTTTATAAGTTCCCTTGGTCATGGTGTTTTATCACAGCAACAGAAAAGTGACTAATACAGAGGGAGAGGGAGGGAGAGGGGGAAGGGGTGGGGGAGAGGGAGAGGGAGAGGGAGAGGGAGAGGGAGAGGGAGAGGGAGGGGGAAAGATGGAGAGGGAGAG
This sequence comes from Rhizomys pruinosus, assembly GCA_009823505.1. Taxonomy (NCBI): domain Eukaryota; kingdom Metazoa; phylum Chordata; class Mammalia; order Rodentia; family Spalacidae; genus Rhizomys; species Rhizomys pruinosus. Next base: position 1,761,043 of record VZQC01007398.1, on the reverse strand, counting down.
GGAGATATCCAAGTCTAAGAGTACTTCATAACTTAACCCTTAGCCCAATGTTATGTCTCTAATAAGCAGAGAAAATGGTTTTCACCTCCACTTTCTTTTTTTTATTTTATTTAAATTTTATTTATTTTTATTATTTTTTTCTTCTTTATTATTTTTTTCATTTTTTGACAATAAGTAATAATTTATGAGTACAAGCATCCTTCATGTAAAACCAATTTGCAAGCAGTTGTGCCCAAACCCACACAGCCCAAGGCTCCCATCATCCAGCTGGAGGGGCTTGTATGTTCAATCAAGTTGATCAAATAAGTGTCCAGTCTATATTGCTGTAGTTTCACCGTTCACCACAATCACAGCCCTTACATTCTACCATGCCCCCTCTTCTGCAGATTGTTCCCTAGGCTTAGAAAAGGGGCACACGTGGACGAGAGGCAAAACAGTCTACTTGCTCTGGAGCTGTCGTTTTTGGCTCTGGTTTCCTTTCATGGGCTGACAGTTTGTCCAGGAATAACCTTTCAGTCCTACTAATGAAGCAGAAGCAATTAGATATATAGGTATTTAAACAGTACTAATTGTTATGGTAGGTTACTTTGGTATAGACACAGATGTTTGGATGGTATGTTAATCCATGAATTGTGTTTTTTCTGTAAAATATGACAGGGTCTTAATGTGTCTTATATCATCTCCTAACCACTAGAGGATGTAAGCTTGTGGCATCAGCCATGGGTTATTCCTCCAAGGAGAGAGCTAATAGCCAATTAGATTTGGGATATACAGATATATGGCTGCCACTGCTGCACAGTATTTCCAGGCCTGATGGAGGAGTCTTGCTTGACTCAAGGAGACCTAATTTTATTTATTTTTTTATGTGTATGAATGTACTGTCTGCATGTAGGTTTGTGCACTCATGTCATGCAATGCCACGGAGGTCAGAAGAGGGTGTCGGATTGCCCTGGAACTGGAGCTAAAGACAGTTCTCAGCCACCATGTGGGTGCTGGGGATTGAACCCGGGTCCTCTGTAAGAGCAGTCGGCGCTCTTAACTGCTAGGCCATCTCTCCAGCCCCCACACCTCCACTTATAATGTTAGCTCATGGGATCATGCTGTTGCCAAACTGTTGGATACATTCTGTGCAGTGGACACTATACTAAGTTACTAACCATGGGGTATCAAATGATGCATGCAGGGATGTAGAAATAGCTCAGTGGTTAAGAGCATCTACTGCTCTTACAGAGGACCCCGGTTCAATTCCTGGCACCCACATGGTGGCTTTAAGTCATGCGTGGTGGCGCACACCTTTAATCCTAGCACTCGGGAGGCAGAGGCAGAGGGATCTCTGTGATTTCAAGGCCAGCCTGGTCTACAGAGTTCTAGGCCAGTTGGTGCTACAGGGAGATACTGTCCCAAAAAAGACAAAAAAAGAAAGAAAAAAAAAAGATGCATCCAAAAGATATGAGTCCTCGTGCACAGACCTAAGGGACAGGTATTCTTTCCACCCCCAACATAGACACAAGAGAGTGCTGGAGCTGGTTAGAGAGAGGCTATGTGGAGACATATGTGCTTTGAGAAAAACTCAGTATTAAATATATTGGAACATAAACAGAAGTATATAAATCTAGATGTGAAAGATTACTTACTAACATGGGTTCCAACATAGGCCCCTACATAGTCTTGGCTTTGGGGGACATGATAGTAAAGTGAACTTTTACTTGAAATTTCTCCAAAAAAAGTTCTTGCTAGTGATATAGTATGATTTTTCAACAACAAGATTTCTTTTTGGGTTTTGTGTTTTGTCTTGATTTTTGAGATAGAATCTTGTAACTCGGGCTGTCTAGGAGTTTGCTCTGTAGCTACCTCCACCTCCCTAGTAATGGGATTACAGACATTTGCCACAATGCCAAGCTCATGAAAAGTTTTCCTGGCCTAGAATTTCTTTTGGGAAATTGAAAGCAATCCGTTTCTCAATAATAAACTTGCAAAAATGGACACCTGTCTTTTGCAGCATGGTAAATAAATACCTACATAGAACATCATCTAAGGCCAGAAAGTCTTTATTAATTTTAAAATTGTAAAACAAGCAACTCAAACAAAGGAGAATCCTTAGGTTAGTGTCTTCATTTTTGTTTTAATGAGCAAGGAGACTCTTATTTCCCATTTCTCAGTAAATAAAAGTCAAAACGTGCTTCCCATTACACAAATACAGCCTCTGGATCCACGTGCCTGTGGTGTTCATTATGAAAACACCTTGTATCCACAAGCAGGGCAGTGGAGAAAATAAAGTTCTGTTCATTGATGGTGGGAATGGAAATTGGTGCACCTACTGTGAAAAATTTCAGCAGTTCCTCAGAAAGTTAAGTACAGAATTACCAGAGCATGCAGCAGATCTCAAAACATGCCTCACTGGAGGCTCAAAATTTATTCTGAGCTGAAATCACTGGAGAAACTAACTTCAGAAAGGACCATTTGGCATCCCTTCTTACATGCAGAAAACATATGAGTCTCTTCTCCAACTGTTTTTATTAGTGTATATTAATTGTACAAACTAATGTATTTCATTGTGACATTTTCACACATGCATACAATGAACATGGATCATATCCCTCCATTTCTTCTCCTTTGGTTCCTCTTGTACTTTCATCTCTCTCCACTTCTCCCCCCCCCCATATATGTGAGAAATTGGATGAAACTTGTCTTTCCGAGTCTGGCTTATTTTGATTAACAGGATGCTCTACAGGCCCATGTACATACATAAAAATGGCATTAAGTTCTTCTTCTGTAAGCTCCAGTGGTTCTTCTGGGAGCTGCCATGAGACTGGACACACTCTGGGTTAAGATCTTCTGCCAGCTTCTACTCCCACCACCACCTTACATCTCTGTTTAAATCCCTACAACTTCCATCCTATTCTAGATATTTTTGTGTCCTGTCAATCATTCAGAAATACATTGTTCTTTGTCTAAAAAACATAAAAGTATTATACTTTGGTCATTTCTTCAGACTTAACTCTTGTAATGATCCCCATGTGCATATAAATTTGATAAAACTTTTACCCTTTTCACTTGTTAATTGGGTTCTGTATTATTTGGGTTCCTAGAATCAGTCAGGAAAACACACATAAGAACTAAGAGAAGAATAGAGAGTGTATCTTTTTTCCTTACAGCATATACCCTAAAAATTGAAAACGGGTGCTAAAAGGCATTCAGGAGTGTTCATAGCAAAATTCTTCATTGTATTAGTCACTTTTCTGTTGCTGTGATAAAACCACCATGACCAAGGAAACTTATAAAAGGAAGAGTTCATTTGAGCTTACAATTGACAGTTCCAGGGAATCAGAGTCCATTGTGGTAGGAGGCATGGTGGCTGGGGCTGGAGCAGCAAGCCGAGGGTCACATCTCGAAATGAGCACAGGAAGCAGAGAGAGAGAGAGACTGGAGACTGCAAGGCTTGTTAAACTCACTAAGCCTGCCTCCAGTGACATACTTCCTCCAGCACGGCCACACCTTCTAAGACCTCTAAGAACAGTGCCAAAATGCCTGAATACTTAAAGCCTATGGGCGGACACTCTCATTCAAACTACCACATTCCACTCCCTGGCCCCCATAGGCTCACAGCCATATAAAATGCAAAATGCATTTAGTCCAACCTTAAAAGTCCCCATAGTCTTTACCAGTCTCAATTCTATTCAAAAGTCTATAGTCCAAAATCTCTTCTGAGACACAGGCCAATCTCTTAACTGTAAGCTTCTGTATAATCAAAAGACAAATTACATACTCCCAATGTACAGTGGAACTGAATACATATTCCCCTTCCAAAAGGGACGAATAGAGGCATAGTGAGGAAATACTGGACCAAAACAAGATGGAAAACCAGCAGGGCAAACACCAAGTCCAGTAGGTCCATGTGCGACTTCTGGGAATTTACTTCCAAAGGGCTTAGATGGCTCAGCTCTTCCAGCTTTGCTTGCAACATACATCTCTTCCTTAGGCTGGTACCACTCCCTGTATGCAGCTCTCCTTGGCAAATATCTCACAGGTCTAGCATCTCGAATGTCTTCTTGGGGTCTCCACTGCCAACCAGGCTTCACATTCACAGCTTCACGAAATGGCCTATCAGGGCCTTCTTTATTCAGGGATGCCCCTGCTGCACTCTGCCTGGCCTCTGTGGCTCTCTGGAACCTCGGAGGAAGAACTGATGACCCCTTCACTCTTGCAAACTTCATGCCTCTAAAGCCAGCACCATGTGAATGAAACTGCCGAGTGTGGCTGCAAGTTTGGGATGGACCCTGGCCTATTTCAACCACATTTGCAACTTTTCTCTGCCCTGGACTTGTAGGAGCAGAAAATCCTTTCAGTATTTTCCTTTCAAAAGTTGGAAGCTTAGCTGGGTGTGGTCTTGCCCTGAAGGTACAGGTTCTGTTGTTTACTTGTCAATCTCGAGGCCCCTCCTTAATCACTTTAATCTCAATTTTTCCATTGTTTATTTGTAAATAGCAAGGCCTCTTCTTAATCACTTTAATCTCACTTTTTTCATTGTTTACTTGTAAATAGCTAGGCCTCTCCTTAATCACTTTAATCTCCTTATCAAAAGGAACCACTCCTTCACAAGCCTTGGCCCCACCTTTAATCTTCCTAGTGCAGTTTTCAGATCCAAACTGTACATTCTGCATTTCTTTCTGCCCCATCTGCTCTTCTTCACTGTAGATCTGTACAATATTCACCATTAATAGCCATGCCACCATTTCTACATTAGACTGTCTTGAAATATCCTCTGCCAAAGACATTAGTCCATTGCTTTTCAACTTAGCATCAGGCAAGCATTTGGGCTGTGGGCAAACTGCTGCCAGACTCTTTATCAAAATATCCCAGTTGCTGCCTAAGTCTTTATTTTCCTCTGGAACTATATTTTTTACAGTAATGCTTTCTTCCAGGCATCTACTAGAATGGCCCGTTAAGCTCTGCTTACAGTAGTCAGCAGCTTTTCTAGCCCAAAGTTCCAAAGTCTACCACATTTCTCCAAATAGCCACATGGTCAGGTTCTTCACAGCTAACAGCCCACTGTCTGTACCAAATAACTGTATTAGCCACTTTTCTGTTGCTGTGATAAAACCACCATGAGCAAGGGAACTTATAAAAGAAAGGGCTTATTTGAGCTTACGATTGATGGTTCCAGAGAATCAGAGTCCATTATGGCGGGAGGCATGGTGGCTGGGGCTGGAGCAGCAAGCCAAGGGTCACATCTCACAATGAGCACAGGAAGCAGAGAAAGAGACTGGAGACTGCAAGGCTTGTTAAACTCACTAAGCCGGCCCCAGTGACATACTTCCTCCAGCATGGCCACACCTTCTAAGACCTCCGAGAACAGTGCCACCAACTGGAGACAAAATGTCTGAATACTTAAAGCCTATGGGGGGATACTCTCATTCAAACCACCACATTCATAGTAACCAAAAGCTGGAAAAAAAATCTCCAATGTGCCCCAAAAAAGAAATTAATTATGACACGTTTTTCAGCCTTGAAAGGAGTGAAGGACTAACACAGCTACAATGCACATGTACTGGAAACACTGTGTTGAATGAAAGAAGACACAAAGAAAAGTTATGTATGATCATTTTTTATGCAAAACATAAAAAACAAGTAAATTCCTAGAGATAGCAAATGTGTGGTTGTCACAGGTTGAGTGGAACAACTGCCTACTGGGTTTGTTTTGTGTAACTCCAAATTCCATCAAATTGTTCTTATTAAAATAATCATTTTATGCTAATGAATTTCACCTCAAAAAAACAAAAAGTTCAAAAAGTACCCCATGGGGTAAACCAGATTGGTATAAAGTTGGAATGAAAACCAGAAAACAGTTGAGTAATAGAGAGCCAGAGCCCTCTGGATAGTGTGGCATGCCACAGGGAGGGAAGAGAAGGCACCTCCTTTCGTTTCTCCCTCCTGTTTACTCTGAGATATCTCATGGGAATCAAAGTATGGCTTTAAGCCCAATTTAACTCATATTCTCACACTGGATAAATTATCCAATGTCTGGATTAGAAATTATGGAATCAGAAAGAGTACTGGCCTAAGGGTCAGAGGACAGGACTCAGTCCTAGCCAAATCCTTCCCTTACGAATCTCATGGCCTGGGCCACAGCTTTGTGTATAAAAGGCCATCCAGACCTCTGAGAGTAAAATGAGGGTGCAAGCCTGCTCCCCATCACCCTTTTACGGACTGAGGAGAGACTCAGCTTTTCATCCCTTTCTCTGGAAACTGTATAACTTTTTCTAAGTGCACAGTTGGACATGAAGAACAAATATGTCATTTCTCTACCCTTGGCAGCAATTCTGAGAAAAGCTTAGCAGGGATGGTGCAATCAGTACATAAAAGAAGCATTGGGAATCTGTGGTGTGTTCCCATTCTCACCTGAGTTCAAAGCAACAAAGGCAACTTCCAGATACTTGGAGGTAAGGCATTATATGCAAAGACTATGATTTTTCAGCATCTGTGAACAACTGCAAACAGGTAAAAGAAGCTCATATACAGCTTGTATTTCTGAACTATTACCATGGGCCTAAGGAAGAAGTGAAAGAAGTCGCTTAGACTGCTGGGTAATAGGGACTCATGGTGGCTATGAAGTCCTCTCTGCCTTGTGCAGGTTAACTAACAGCCCTGTCACTCTGCTCAGAATCCACCACTGACTTTGCCTTGATGTCACATGTCCAAGAGACTTCTCTAGCAATGACAGCAGGGCACCACTGCTAAGCTGTTTTTGTGTACCTCAGCATCCTTTGTCCTTCAACAGGTATGATGTTGTACTGGTTGTCAACTTGACAATCAGGAATCACCTAGGAGACAAGCCTCCGGGGACATGGGTGAAGAACTATGTACATTACGTTAGCCTCTTGGCACTCCTGCAAAAGATTATCTTTTTTTATACGTATGAGTGTTTCGCCTGCATGCATTAAGTGCCCACAGAGGCCAGAAGAGAATACTGAATCTCTTGGAACTAAAATTGTAGATGGTTATTAGTCAACATGTGGGTGCTGGGAACCAAATCTAAGTCCTCCACAGAAACAACCAGTGATCTTAACTGTGGAGCCCCCTCTGCAGCACCCAAAGAAGGATTTTCTTGATTAAATTCACTGAGGTGGAAAGACTTACCCAAAAGGAGGGTGCCACTATTCCAAGGGCTGGGGTCCTGGACTACAGAGAGGAAATCTGCTGAGCACAGGCATTCATCATTCTCTGCTCTTAACTGTCAATATGACTTGACCAGCTGTCTCAAGCTCCTGCCTCCAGGATTTCCCAGTCATGACAGACTGCGTCCTTGAACTGTGAGCCAAAATAAACCCTTTCTCCCTTAGTCAGGATATAAATCATAGACACAAAGAATCAATGAACCAAAAAGCTGGTTCTTTGAAAGAATAAAAAAGATAGACCTCTAGCCCAATTAACCAAAAGAAAGAAAGAGAAACTCCAAATTAATAGTATTCATGATGAAAAGGGAAACATCCCAACAAAGAAAAGATCCAGTCAATCACAAATGATTACTTCAAAAACCCATACTCTACTAAATTTGAAAATGGATGAATATTTGAAATCCTGGAATGCACGAAAGCTTACCCAAGAAGAGATTGACAGCTTAAACAGACCCATAATATATGAGGAAATTGAAAATGTAATAGTAAACCTCCCAACTAAAAAAAGCTCAGGCCCAGATGGTTTCATGGCAGAATTCTATAAAACATTTAAGGAGGACTTACAACCATAATTGCTAAAACTGTTCAGAAGGATACAGAGGGAAATGTCCCAGATTCCTTCTACAAAGCCAGCATCATTCTAATACCAAAACCAGCCAAAGATACAACCAAAAAGAAACCTATAGACCCATCTCATTAATGAACATAGATGCAAAAATTCTCAATGACATACTTGAAAACTGCATACAGACCCACATCAAAAAGATCATCTATCACAACCAAGTTGGATTCATACCAGAGATGCAGAGATGGTTCAACATACATAGATCAATAAATATCATAAAACACATAAAAGGACTGAAAGACAAATCCACAAGATCATCTCAATTGATGCAGAAAAAGCCTTCAACAAAATCCAGCATCCCTTCATGCTTAAAGTCCTAGAGGGAACTGGACTAGAGGGAAGATTCCTAAATGTAATCAAAGCCGTACACAACAAACCCACAGCCAACATCATCCTCAATGGATAAAAGTTAGATGCATTCCTCTTAAAGGCAGGAACATGACAAGGTTGTCCCCTATCACCACTCCTCTTCAATATAGTGCTTGAAATACTTGCTAGGGCAATAAGGCAAGAAAGGGAAATTAAAGGGGAACTAATTGGAAAAGAGGAAGTCAAACTATCCCTCTTTGCAAATGATATGATAGTTTACCTAAGGGATGCTAAAAATTCTACCATAAAACTCCTAGAAATGATTAAGAGTTTCAGTAAAGTTGGCAGGATACCAAATTAACCTAGAAAAATCAGTAGACTTTCTTTACACCAACAACAAGCAACTGGACAAGGAATAAGTGAAGACCTACCCACATACAATAGCCACAAAGAAATAATAAAAACCTAGGAACAAACTTACCCAAAGACACCAAAGATCTCTACAACAAAAATTTTAAACCCCTGAAGAAGGAGATTGAAGAAGACATGGAAAGACTTTCCATGCTCACGGATTGGAAAAATTAATAGAGTAAAAATGCCCATTCTACCCAAATTAATATACAGATTCAATGCAATCCCAATTAAAATCCCCAAGAGTTTCTCCACATACTTGAAAAAATCCTTAAATTCATATGGAAAAACAGAAGATCCTGACTAGCCAAAGCAACACTGAGTGAAAAGTGCAATACAGGGGGGATCACTATACCAGACTTCAAACTATTATATTACAGGGCCATAGTCATAAAAACAGCCTGGTACTGGCAAAAAACAGTCCCATATACCAAGGGAACAAAACTGAAGATCCAAACTTGAGAACATACAACTTCAGCCACCTCATATTTGACAAAGGGGCCAAAAAGACTCAATGGAGGAATGACTGCATCTTCAGCAAATGGTGCTGGCAAAACTGGATCACCATTTGTAGAGAATAAAATTAAACCCCTACCTCTTACCCTGTACAAAAATCAATTCCAAATGGATCAAAGACCTCAATGTGACACCCGAAACTCTAAAGGTGATAGAAGAAAACGTTGGCAGCAACCTACAAGACATAGGTGTGGGAAAAGACTTTCTAAATCAAACAGCAGCAGCTGTGCAGGAAATAAGGTCAACAGTTGACAAGTGGTAGCTCATTAAATTCAAAAGCTTCTGTACAGTGAAAGAAACAATCAATGAAGTGAAGAAAAAACCCACAGAGTGGGAGGAAATCTTCACCAGTGATACATCTGACAGAGGATTAACATCCAGAATACATAAACTACTCAAAAAACAAAGAAGTAAGGAAACAAATGTCCCACTCAAGAGATGGAGAAAAGAGCTGAACAGAGACTTCACAAGTGAGGAAATAAAGATGACTGAAAAACATCTTTAAAAACATCTTCAACATCATTAATAATTAAGAAAATACAAATTAAAACCACTTTAGAATATCATCTCATTCCAATAAGACTGGCTAAGATCAAGAAAACAAAAGACATCAAATGCTGGAGAGGTTGTAGGGAAAGGGGAACACTCATCCACTGCTGATGGGAATATAAACTCATACAACCACTATGGAAAGCAGTGTGGAGAACCCTTAAAAGACTCAAAATGAATCTACCACCTGACCCAGTCACACCACAAAACTCATCCTAATCCAAAGATACATGCACATCTATTTTCATTACAGCTCTCCTCACAATAGTGAAGAGCTAGAACCAACCCAAGTGCCCTTCAACCAATGAATGGATAGAGAAAACGTGGTACAGCTACACAGTGGAGTTCTATGTAGCGGTAAAGAAAGATGACATTAAGCCAGGTGTGGTGGTGCATGCCCTTAATCCTAGCACCTGGGAGGCAGAGGCAGGCGGATCTTTGTGAGTTCAAGGCCAGCCTGGTCTACAATGTGAGTTCCTGGACAGCTGGGGCTACAGGGAGACCCTGTCTCGAAAAGACCAAAAAAAAAAGATAGATGACATTATGAACTTTGCAGGTAAATGGATGAAACTAGAAGATATTATGCTAAGTGAAGTAACACAGTCCAGAAAAACAAAGGATAAATGGTATCCCGCATTTGTGGATGCTAACAACAAATACCTACTAGTAAGGCAAACTGAGTAATATTGTTTTTTTTTTTTTCCCTGAAAGCAACTGTGCTATTAAAATTTGAATACCTTAATGGGATCTAGAATTAACCTGCCACTTACTTTCAGACTTTGTAATTGTGATATATGGGGGGACAGTATGCATGCACACCTTTGAGTAATATAAAATTAAAGGGGAAAAAATGTGAGTTCCTAAATATGTTTTGGAATTATTATACAGTTTACTTTCAGATGTCAATTTGGTATATGTGTGAAGAGCATATATGCATAATTTGGAGCAATACAAATTGGAGGGAACAACAACCAAAGGACTGAATCAAAGAACTGACTGAAAAAGTAAACTGCAGCCCAAAACAATAAACCTCCTCATAGAAAAACTTTTAAAAGACTGAGAAATAAGCAAGACATGTATGGCAAAATGCATGAACTCAGGTGGGGGGGGCATGGAAAGGGGAATGAGTCTAAAATTGGACAGAGAAATGTTATATGAATTGTACAAAACTTCAACAAAAAACATTGAAAATAAATTAAATAAATAAGCAAATAATAAATCACAGAAGCAGGAAACATAACTAAGACAATAGGTAACTGGCTCAAAGAATCTCCTGGAGTGAAGAACTTCCTTAAATTGCCCTGTACCCCCAAGATCCCACCTACTCTCCCTGCCTTCTCTCCCTTTTTTACAAAGATCAGCCCCAACTGCCCTCTGGAAGCTCACCAGCCTCTTCTGCTTCGCTTCCCATCTGCTTACAGGCCTTTCCTTCAGCACATCAATTGAACAGTCATGGCAATTTTTACACTGACATATAGCGAAAAGAAGCACGTGGTTATGTGCCCAAGCCATTTGTCCAGGATTTCCCCTGGAAAAGGCCTCCACTGTGCCAGTGGCCCTCAAGAACACAAGGACATGAGCAGACTACTTTCTTGCCTCAAATCATGTTTGAACATACACAAGTCATGAAAAGAATAGGAGGATTGGGTTGTCCTCCCCCAATATATTCCCATGTATAGAGCATTTCTAAAAAGTATCAGAAGTGTGTGGCTTGAGAGTGGCAGGTAGGTATTCTGAGCTCAAGGTCTGTCTTTTTTCTCTCTACCCAGTGTCAGAGTCTATACCCAGGAAGATAGATGCTTGGTCTTTATTGAGTGAATAAAACACATCACAGCTGGGGCTGGAGAGATAGCCTAGTGGTTAAGAGCACCAACTGCCCTTGCAGAGGACCCGGGTTCGATCCCCAGCACCCACATGGTGGCTAAGAACCATCTGTAACTCAATTCCAGGAGAACTCCAGTTCCAGGGGAATCCAACACCCTCTTCTGACCTCCATGGCATTGCATGACATGGGTGCGCGCAAACCTACATGCAGACAGTACATTCATACACATACAAAAATAAAGAAAAATTTAAAAAAACACATCGCAGCTAGGTCTAACTATATTTGAAGCTTTCTATTTCTGACTTTCCACATCCTATAAGGAGTTGCTTTAGAATTTCTTAAACATTAGCTAAGCATGGTGGTATACACCTATAATCCTATAACCTAGGAGATGATAGGATTATAGGCGTTTACCTAGGAGGCAGAAACAAGAGGACCAGGAGTTAAAGGCACCCCCAGGTACATAGCAAGTTTAATGCCAGCCTAGGCTAAATGACACCGTATCTCAGAAATAAATAAAAGTAATTAATTGAAAATAAAAGTCCTTAACTACTGTGATCTCATTTAGTTGATTAGGGGAAGTTTCCAAAACATCAGTTTTTTTAGGATAAGTGAAATTAAAAACACGAAGTCCTCCTAAATCATTTTTGTATATAAATTGCAAAAGAGCTGGGGTAGAATATGGAGAGAGGCAAGCAGTTGCCCATAAACCAGGATTTCCCCCTGGAAAAGGCTTACCAGGGGAAACACGGAGCATGAAACATGAGGCATGACTAACCTTACTGCCACTACAGCCTGAGTCTTCATTCACCAGATCCTATTAGACAGGCCCATAAGGAGCAGCAGAAGGGCACACATGCCCTGGGCTACTTACCTACATGTCAAATTTCATATGAAATTGAGTCCACGGCAAGTACACTCTGAGCAAGTCAGCCATAGTGGGACCTGGGTACCCTATGTATATCCCATGACTTCACAGGGTTAGGAGCTGGAGATAAAAACCCCTGTCCCCACAGAATTTTAAGGATCTGAAAAGGGAATATTAGAAGAGGTCATTGTGGTAGCTTCAAATAGACTGGACTCCAAGCTAAGACCATGGAGTCCAGTCTAAACCTGATTTTGAGGTTCTAATGTACATGTGTGTGACCATGACCTATAGCAGGCTAAATGGGGCAGCTGATTGGGAAGGGGGAGGTGACAAGAGGAATGATTCACCAAATCATCCCATAATCATCAAGTTCCTATAGCAGGCTCAGGGAGGGGGCTTAGTGGTAGAATTTCTACTTAACATGCTTTCAGTTCAATTCCCAACAACATAAAAAATAAAAAATAATTGTGGCCTGAAAAAGAGTTTTTTCATACTTATTTCTACAAGTGTCTATTGAAGGAGCTTGAAGCCCTAGACAGGGTTGAAGGAACTATAGTGTCAGTCAGTCATAGGAACAAGAATAATTTGCATCATCCTAGTAAAAAATTGTGAATTAAATTCTTCCACTTGTGAAGTGCTTTGGACTTCCGTGTCACTGTCATCTCATATGTGATCACATATAACCTCCTGGATTTTCACAAACATTCTTGCAAGAAGTGGCCACTTTTAAATATACATGTTCCACTATCTATTGCTTATAACAAACCACCACCTCAAAACTCAAGAGTTTAAAACAATGTACTTGTATCATGACCCTGACACCCGGACAGCACTCAGTAGAACAGGCTGGTGCCTGCTCCCAGATTCCTGGAATTCAGCTGAAATGACTCAGACTTTTGAGGCCCTGTTTACTCTGACCAGAGAACTGAGGGCAAGGGCTAACCAAGGAGAAGTTCTGGTGGAGAGAGAGAGGGCAGGGGCTGGGGCTATCCTGACCAATGATTATTCAGGTTGCAAACCACTCTTTTCCCCAAAGGTGGAACCTGAAGATTGCCAGGCTTTTTGCCTTTCATCTGTGATGGTTCTGGGGGTAACTCCCACCTTGTTTGGCTCTTTCACAGAAAAACTACTTCCCTGTTCCACACCCCAATCACAGCACATTCTTGTAGAGCGGCATGGCCTTTGGTAGTGACACATGGTAACAAGAAGGAGAAGGGGGAATGTGTACTAAAAGCCACTTGCATGCCCTCCATCATCTGCCTTGGCTCTGTGGGCTAAGGACTTGACAGAAAACCCATTGGAGGCAAGTCAGCCCACCAAGAAAATCCGCTGGAGAAAAGCCAGGTTCAATGTGACAAGGCTTCTGGTAGGAACTTGGTTCCTACATAATGAGACCAATCTCTAAGGCATATTATAGGCTCCACAAGCAATCAAGATGCCCTGCTTTTCCTGCTGTGCTGAAGAGTCCCTTCTGGCAAAAAGAGACTAGTTGTGACCTAGAAAGCAGAGAGGCACCTGGGGAAGGATCAAACAGAGCCAGAGCTTTCCTTTCCCTCTCTAGATCTTGCTTTCTATACCCTACTCAGGAGTCTCAAAGGGCCTCACATTGTAAGGGAAGTGAAGCCAGCCCAAAGTCCAAGCACACTCTTTAGACTCCAATTTAGTCACCCCACCTGCCCCAAGTCTGCCTAACCTCAGCCCAGTCTATCCCCAACAGCACCTGCCCCAATACTGCCAGATGCTTTGGGGCCCTATTTTCTAACTAATTCCACTTTTCTCTTTTGTTTCTGTAACTCCAGTTTTCTACCCTTAATTCCCAGTCAAATAAAGCTTTCCCTATCCTCCCCAGTGAGGAAAACCCTCTTCCTGTGCACTGGATGGGAGTGGGTGGCAGTGAGCAGAAAGTGTTTCCCTGTGTTTACACAGCAGTTTTTCTGCTGCGTAGTCTGGGCTGCAGGCTAGCTCCCTAAGAAGACTATCTCACTGACCTGGATTCCTCCAGAAGGCCCAGCAGGGACTGGTACAACAAAGCACACGATAAATGCTCAATGGTCTATTACAATTGTTGTCAGACACTGCTTTACAGATGGGTTGCTTCATAATCAAGCAGATAGTAGCCAAAACTACGTTCATTTTTCTAAGTCTTACTCAACAAAGCAAAAGCAAAATTTTCTTCTTTCCCTAAATGTCATCTCAGGTAGCACACAGAGGAAAGTCTATTTGAATAGGACCTTTTACATGATTGTGACAGAGGGCCATGAATTTTCCGATGCCATAAATGGAATGGCCCTGACTCAGAGTGAGTGAAACCAGGTCCCTGGGGGTCAGTAATTCTCTGCAAAAAAAAGTCAAGGCCTCAAAACACACCGAGAAGCACAGTACAGAGAACTAACAGATATGATAGCCAACTGCTCAACTGACTCTACTGAGCCCTTGCCACATCCAGGGTCTGAGCTGGCCTCCAGGCATCCATATACCAGAGTATTGTTTCACTAATAGAGCGCTCATGGTGTAATGGGGCATCATGGAAACCAATGGGAAGTTCAAGGGCAGAATATTCAGTTCTACAATAAAAAATGGTATGAAAGGCAACTCAGAGGAGGAAGACTTCTTTAAGGTGACATACAAGTTGGTTCTGATGGGATGAGCAGAATGTCTCCATGGAGAAGAGCATCACTGTGTGCATGCACAGGTATGTGCCAACAAGCATGCAAAAGGAAGAGAAGGCTAGCTAATCACATTGTGTCCACAGTCAGGAAGCAGATGGTAGATGGAAAGTGGGGCTGGAAACCTCAAGACCTATTCTGCCTTGACCCACTTCCTCCTCCAGTGAGGCTTTACCTCCTAAAGGTCTTACAACCTTCCCAAACAACACCACCAGCAGGAGACCAAGTGTTCAGATGTTTCTGCAGTGAAGTTTTCCTCCCACTCTGTGGGATTTCTCTTCACTTCCTTGATTGTTTCTTTTGATGTACAGAAGCTTTTGAGTTTAATGAGGTCCCATTTGTCAATTGTTGATCTTAATTCTTGTGCAGCTGCTGTCTGATTTAGGAAGTCTTTTACTACGCCTATGTCTTGTAGTCTGCTGCCAACTTTTTCTTCTATCGCCTTCAGAGTTTGGGGTTTCACGTTGAGGTCTTTGATCCATCTGGAGTTGACTTTTTTTTTTAATAACACAGCATTATGGCTTGGGTATAGAATCATCAGCCAAATGAATCTCCCTCCTTTATATTACCCAATGCCAGTTATTTTGTTATAGTAATACAACATGGATAATTCAGTCCTCTCCAGCATGCAAGTTCTGGATATGAGACTTAAGAGCTTTAACGACTGTGTTTCTCATGTTGGCAAGGAAGTTGGTAAAGGTGAATGAGCCATACATAGAAAGAAGAGATGACAGGTGGAGGAGAGAGTTCTAGTGATCCATAGATCCTGGGTTTAAATTATTCCATCCCATATTCAGGTACTGAAACAGAGTCCTTCTAATGGATTCTTGTTGGGCATTCTTACTCAACAGCTTCAAATAATACAACAACTTCAAATAATACAACAGTGGTATTGAGTTTCAAACTCAATACCACTGGAGGAACAGGCTTTGACTCACTGAGAAAATCCACAAAGGAAGATTCTTAAAAGACTTTGGGAATTGAAACCAGGAGTGGTGGCACATGCCTGTAATCCCTGAGGCAGAGGCAGGTGGATCTCTGAGTTCAAGGCCAGCCTGTTCTACATAGTGAGCTCCAGGCCAGTGAAAACCCTGTTCCCAATGAAGTAGTATGAGCAGCTCCTATAGTGAGGCATTCCATTCCTCTCCCTCCCACTCCAGACTCCTAATCCCTTCTGGTGGACATATTGCATCATTGTCAGGTGCAATTCCATGTGGCCTGGGTGGGAAGGCCTCTGTCAGAAGGTCTAAATGGGACAGTCTGGATGGGAAGACCTGGGTAGGAAGGCCTGGGTAGGAAAGCCTCTGTCAGAAGGTCTAAATGGGATGGTCTGGGTGGGAAGGCCTGGGTAGGAAGGCCTCTGTCAGAAGGTCTAAATGGGATGGTCTGGGTGGGAAGGCCTGGGTAGGAAGGCCTCTGTCAGAAGGTCTAAATGGGATGGTCTAGGTGGGAAGGCCTGGGTAGGAAGGCCTCTATCAGAAGCTCTAAATGGGATGGTCTGGGTGGGAAGGCCTGGATAGCAAGGCCTGGGTAGGAAGGCCTGGATGGGAAGGCCTGGGTGGGAAGGGCTAGGTGGGACTGCCCAGCATTCTCTTCCTGTTCCTATGTTCCCAACAATGAAAACAATGCAGCCTATCCTTTTTGTCTAGACTTGCTCCTACAATTATTTCCAAAATCTACTAGATCAAAAATTTGCTCCTCACTACTAGGCAATCTATGCATTAGCAACATGAACATCTTAGAATTTCTCTCATCTTAAAAGAAAAAAAAGCCAGCTGTGGTGGCACACGCCTTTAATCCCAGCACTTGGGAGGCAGAAGCAGGAAGATCTCTGTAAGTTCAAGGCCAGCCTGGTCTACATAGTGAGTTCCAGGACAGCTGGGAGTACAGGAAGACCCTCTCTCAAAAACACCAAAAAAAAAAAAGAAGAAAAAGGGAAAAAACAATAACCATCCCCCTTGCCTCCCCCCCCCAAAGCTGCACCACTCTTCACAAAGGCTTTCCTGTGTTTTTTATACTTTCTGTTCCTATTTCCTCCCAGTCATTCTCCCTTGACCTCACTCCAGTTTGCCCTTCATTCTCACCAATTCACCAAAACTGTACTTGGGAGGGCACAGCTGTCCAGAGTGAAGTAGGAGACATCAAAGGAAGTTCAGGACTAACACTTCACTGGTACTGATGAGACGGGGCACGTATGGAGTGGTATGGTCTGGCCCAGAGCATGCTTAATTTCAGGGCTTCCTGTCTCTACCCCATATATTTCTCTATCATATCTTCTACCAGACTGCAGACTTACATTTCCACTTACTATGCAACAATGGCTCAATGGTTAAGAGCACTAGTTGTTCTTGCAGAAGACCCAGGTCAGAACCCCAGCACCCACATGGCAGTCAATAACCATCCATAACTCCAGTTCTAGGGGATCCAATGCCTTCTTTTTCTCTCCGTAGGCACTGCACAGCATGGGTCCACTTACATACATGCAGGCATAACGCTAATACACATAAAAGAAAAATAAGTAAGAAAATAAGACAATAAAAAGAAGGAAAAAACAACTAAAGAAATAAGGATGCAAGCTGGAAGTGGTGGCACATGCCTTTAATCCCAGCACTAAGGAGGCAGAGGCAGGCAGATCTCTGACAGACAGAGGCCAGCCTGGTCTCCATAGCAAGTTCCAGGCCAGCTGGAGCTACAGGGAGACCTTACTTCAGAAAAAAATTTTTAAAAAGAAAGAAAAGAAATAAGGACTATTAAGGACTATTGCACTTGCCATCGACATTACTGGCAGAGACAGAGTCTGCCTGACTAATATTTGAGCAGGGCTATGCAAACCGTAGGTGTGAAAAGTAAAAAGACAATGAGTCCTTTATGCTAAAATAAAAGCTCGTAATGGAAACCTGTCTGAGGTTTATTGGCATGATCCACACTTTACTGAGGTGGTATATGACAGAAATGCTAGGATTGGGTTTCAGTAAAGCTTTTTTTTTTTTTATTTTTTTAATTTTTTAAATTTTTTTAATTTTTTTCTTATTGTTATTAAACTTTTTCCATAAATCATACATCATTTTTCAATCGGATGTAGAGTCACTTCCCTTTCCATGCCCCCCCATGGGCTTGCCAACGAGGAACCTCCGAGGACTTCCTTAAGGAAAACATAACATCTTTTAGCAAAAAAAATAAAAAATCAGTAAAGCTTTTCAACTAGAAATACTCTTTTTGTGACAAAATACAAATTTACTACTTTAGGGGGCTAAGAGTGTAACTCAGTGATAGAGTACTTGCCTGGCCTGTGTGAGGCCCCAGGTTTGACTCCTCCCAACACTACACCAAACAAACAAAAATTAAACACTTCAGCCTTTTTCATGTATAATCCGGTGGCATTAAGTACTTTCACATTGAAGTGAAACCAAAACTACCTTCTCTTTCCAGAACATGCCACCATCCTCAACTGGAAGTCTGTACTTACTTACTGAACAAAGCTCCCCACTGTGTCTCCAGAAATTTGATTATTTCAATTACTTCCTAGACATGGATTTAAACCACTACAATGTTCTCCAGATTCCTATGTATTGTAGTATGTGTTTCAAGGCTGAATGTGTCCTGCTAGAGGCATACACCACATTCAGTCACCCATTTCTCTTCTTAAATTTTAATCATTTATTTCTATTTGTATGTATATGAGTGATTTGCCTGCATGTATTTAAGTGCACCCATGCATGCTGCACCAGTAGAGACCAGAAGAGAGTGATGGATCTCCTGGAACTGGAGTTACAGATGGTTGTTAGCAGTGCCAACCTGGGTCTTCTGAAAAGCAGCCAGTTTTCTTAACCATGGAGACACATCTCCAGTCCCCCACTTTTCATCTTATGGAAACAGATTGCCTCTCCATTCTGGCTATTGTGAGCAGTGCGGCTATGAGCACTGGGTACACATTTTCATTAGCAAATGTGATCCCCAAAATTGATCTGTTTGAATTCTGGCTTTCATTATTTTTTTACTTATTTTTTTACTATATATATTTTTTTACTGAATTTTTGTGCAATATATCTTATTTAGATCCCCTCCCCTACGTGCACCCCCATATTTCCCCCAGTGGATTTCATGCATGGCTTTTGATCCTTTTGAGCAAATATCTAGAAATTGAATTACTGAATCTACCCATTTTATTTGTGAGGAATGTTTCATTGGAAGGGAAGACTTATGTCAAAGAAAGTGGGAAACTACAAGAGACTAGAAAAAAAAAAAT
Source organism: Rhizomys pruinosus (assembly GCA_009823505.1). Classification (NCBI taxonomy): domain Eukaryota; kingdom Metazoa; phylum Chordata; class Mammalia; order Rodentia; family Spalacidae; genus Rhizomys; species Rhizomys pruinosus. Next base: position 1,741,853 of record VZQC01007398.1, on the reverse strand, counting down.
CCAGATAATTCTTTTGCCTTTTAAAATAACTGAAGATTAGCACTGACAAGATGGATCAGTGGATAGGGCAGCCAAGCCTGATGACCTTGAGTTCCATCTCCAGAACTCTCATGGTGGAAGGAGGGACCCAACTCCTCCAAGTTGCTCTCTGACCTCTTCACATGTACTGTGGCAAGCATGCACCCACACATATACCACGCACAGAAAATAAATGGTTAAAAACTTTTAAATAGCCAGGCATGGTGGCACACGCCTTTAATCTTAGCACTTGGGAGGCAGAGGCAGGCGGATCTTTGTGAGTTCAAGGCCAGCCTGTTCTACAGAGTGAGTTCCAGGACAGCTGGGACTACAGGGAGACCGTGTCTCAAAAAAGACCAAAAAAAAAAAAAACTTTTAAATAAGCCAGGTGTGGCGGTGCACACCTGTAATTGTCACAGCACTTCGGAAGCAGAGGCGGTGGGTCAAGCCAGCCTGATCTACATAGTAAGTCTCAATCCAGTGTGAAAAGTCAGGTCATTATGTGTTTTATACCTCTTTGGATGAAAGTGGTAACTGCACTTCTTCAGCTTTGGGAGTCTGACTGTTGGTGACTAATTGGATCTGCATGACCAGCAATCTTGCCTAATCAAGGGTAGACCCGCACTAGTTTGATCAGCATTCAAAGTTTACAGTGTATTTATTAAATACACTTATAAGCACTCTATAATTTTTCTTGTTTTTCTTTCTTTAGATTTTTTTTATCTTTTTGAGACAGGGACTCCCTGAAACCCCAGCTGGCCTGGAACTCACTATGCAGACCAGGCTGGCCTCCATCTCACAGAGATCCACCTGCCTCTCCCTCCTGAGTGCTGGGATTAAAGGCATGTGCCACCACACCCAATAAGATTTTTAAAATTTTTTAAATATTTTATTATTTCTATTTTATATGTATGAATATATTGCCTGCATGCATGTAAGTACACCCATGCCATGTGTCAGATAATCTAGAAATGGAGTTATGGAAGGTCATTAGCCACCATGTGGGCTCTGTGAACAGAAAACTGGATCCTCTTCAAGAGCAGCCATCTCTCTCTTTTTAAAAATTGTCTGTATGTGTGTGTCTGTGTCTGTGTGTCTGTGTGTGTGTGCGCATGCCGCAGATGTGCTGCATGTGTCTGGGTGCCTTGTAGAGCACAGAAAAAGGCATCAGATCCCCTGGAGTCACCTGATAGGGTTGCAGGGAACCAAATTTGGGTCATCTAGAAAAAGCAGAAAGTATTCTTAACCACTGACCCATCTCTGTAGCCCTAAAATTTTATTTTTAGTCTTTTACTTTTTTCATTTGTTATTTTTATTTTATGTATATGAGTGTACTTACTGCGTGTATGTAAGTGCACCCATGTCGTGCAATGCCCATGAAGTCAGAGGAAGGCACTGGATTCCCCTGGAACTGAAGTTATGGATGGTTGTTGCCCCCATGTGGGTGATGAAATCAAACCCAGGTCCTCTGCCAGAGAAGCTGGTGCTCTTAACCACTGAGCCATCTCTCCAGCCCCAATTTTTATTTTATTTTTTTTTTAATTTTTTTATTTATTATTATTTCTGTATGTGTATCAATGTACTGTCTGCATGCAGGTCTATGCACCCATGTCGTGCAATGCCGCGGAGGTCAGAAGAGGGTCTCGGATTCCCCTGGAGCTGGAGTTCTCCTGGAATTGGAGTTTCAGACGGCTCTCGGCCGCCATGTGGGTGCTGGGGATCGAACCCGGGTCCTCTGTAAGAGCGGTCGGCGCTCTTAACCGCTAGGCCATCTCTCCAGCTCCCCCAATTTTTATTTTAAACACTGCTACTGCACATGCTTTTTTGTACAGTAATAATACAGAGACTGTAAACACACATAGTCAGGTGTAAAGAACTGGGTTTCATCTGAGATGTACCTCATTAGACGACTCTATTATGCAACAGTCTTCATCATGATACATGCAGCCCAATCTCTACTGAAATGGCATTATGTATCTCCTGACTCCCCATCTCCATTGAAGAGGTCAGAAACTCTCAAGACCTTGGTTGCTTCTGCTGAGAACTGAGTTGAATAAGAGCAATAGTAATTGTGTTTTTGAGCATGACAAAGAAGGAGGAAGAGAAGGAGAAACAGAAGGAGAGGAGGAGGGGGAGGAGGAGGAAGGGGAGGAGGAGGCATGGGAAGCTAGTAAAAGTCTTTGGAATCCCATCAGCCCACTGTCTGCACAGAGCCCCCAACTTCCTACTCAAATTTAAGAGCAGAGTGGAAAGCACCTCCCCTAGGAACTGTCCCAGTATCCCAGACCAGGTGCACCAGATAAATATTTGTAACTTGGAGCACACGGGACTGCCTTACTTTTCAGGACTATGCTGCAAGTGAAAGGTCCTCACCACCAGTGCTGGGTGTTATCAGTTGCTCACAAGGCTGCCCAAGTAGGGTGTGAAGGGCAGGCTCACTCCAGCAAGCCTGCAGCCTCTCCTGCCCTATACACGTGCCCTGCCTACATCACCTTCAGCCACACCAGGTTAGATGGTCCAGCTCAATGGGAAACTTCCTGTTCCCTGCCCTGAATCCAAAGTCACCATGGTGTCTCAGTTACTGAGTCTCATCTTGCCCTTCACAAAGGCACTAACTGTCTTTGTGGGTTTTTTCCTCTTCAGGATAATAATGCAAGAGATGCTTAGCATCCCAAGGCTAATGAGTTCCAGAACCCAGATGTGGGACACCCTACCTTCCAAATGGAACATGGGGAAGCAGAAAAGAAGATCCAGGCAGGCAAGGACATTCTGTGACCTGGATGCTAGTCTGCTCTCCTGCTACCTTAAAGCCCCTTTCCTTCCAGAATTCCCTATGAGATTTATAATGATCATACCTGCCCCTCCTAGATGCTATGGCATCAAATGTACTCATCACAAACAAGGTGACCTTCAAACTACAGCTCTAAGTCTCTGTGAGCTGCTTCAGTATTCACTAAGCCCTTCAGAGTCCTGATAGGGTTCTTAGAACATTCTTCTTTCTATTCAGAGTAATCTTTGCTACAGAGTTCAGATGTGGCACTGCACTGCTTTGGGTAGGACAAGACCAGAAACACAGAGCTCTGGGGCCTGGCTTCTAAGCCAGATGTTGTTACCTAAGAAAGCTGGCCCAGAACCGCTCCAAATTCTCTCTGAGCATGAATTTTTTTATGCTTACTGTAGTCATCTGTATTGGTTTAGCAGTCTCTAAAGCAAGCTAGAAGAGTTGCCTGTACTGGGGCGGGGGGGGGGGGGAGAAAGGGTGAGATAAAGGAATAGGGACAAATGCTGTAAATTAGTGAAACAAGGTGAGGCGCATGGGAAGCTCATACTATTCTGAATATGCTACATTTTTTCCATGATAAAAGGTGTTTAAAAAGTGATCCAGCTGAGAGTGGTGGCACAAGCCTTTAATCCTAGCACTCGGAAGGCAGAGGCAGGCAGATCTCTGTGAGTTCAAGGCCAGCCTGGTCTACAGAGTAAGGTCCAGGACAGCTGGCACTACAGGGAGACCCTGTCTCGAAAAGACCAAAGGAAAAAAAAAGTGATCAAGGGGTACAGAACCTCCTTTGAATTCAAATGCCTTTACTGTCTGTTTTCCAGTGCCCTTGCAAAGCCTCCATCTGTCCAGTGAAAGGCCACTTCCAAAGGAAATCCCCTTGCTCTGTGATCTTGTTCTCCCTGCTCAACACTGCTCCAGCGTCAGAAAAGCCTGGGGGTTTCTAAAAGCTTCTTTCCACTTCACATTTCTCAGGTACCTCAGCTACCACATATATAAAGAAAAAAGTTGGGCTACAGTAAATTCAAACACTGTCACACTGAGGATAACTGTAAGAGGCTTCTCACTGGGGCAAGGCCCCATCTGGAGAGTCCCCAGTCACCCTTGACATCTTAGTGCAGGTGCTGGGGAGTGGGGGTAAAGGCAGGTTCATAGTCGTCCTCAATTCGTCTTTCCCCTCGCTCTCTCATCGCCCTCCATCTCGCTCACCTCTCCTCTCCTCGTCTCTCATACATCCCTCATCTCCTCTCACATCTCTCTCTCTCCCATCCTCACGCTCTCTCCATCCTCTCTCTCCAAACCTTCTCTCCTCCTCACTCCCACTCGTCCTCGGCTCGTCACCCCTCCTCTCTTTCCTCTCATCTACTCTCTCTCGTCTCTCTCTCTCCTCTCTCTCCTTCTCTCCCTCCCCTTCTCCTCTGCCCTGCTTCTTCCCCTCTCTCTCTCTTCTAGTCTCGCTCTTTCCTCCAGGTCTCATGTAGCCCAAGGCTAGCCTCCAAACTAGCTACATAGCGTGAAGATTGCCTTGATCTTCTGAATCCATCCCTGCTGATCTCCCAAGTGCTGAGATTACAGGTTTGTGCTGCTCTCCATGTCTAGTTACTGTGGTGCTGGGTTTCCCCAGGGTTTCCTGTATACCAGGTAAGCACTCTACCAACTAGCTCCATTCTTCTGGCCCCCAGATTTTCCCATTTCATAATATAGATTGTATTCTGTCACACCTGGGATCCACAACAGAAGTAGAGGGACTCAAGGCAATGACTCCAAGTGTTCAAAGCATCTCTTCACATCCACAGTGCAGCTCCAACTACATATATCACAGTGCAGAGGCCTTGTGCAGGTCTTCAGCAAACACTAGCAACATCTATCTCTAATTTCCTGACTGTGACTAAATATGGCCAGCAGCTTCGTGCTGATGTTGGCATGACTTTCCTGTCATGTGTGAAGGTATCCTCTAACTATATGTCAAATAATCCCTTTCCTTCCTTAAGCTGTGTTTGCCAAGTATTTTTGTGTACAACAATGAGAAAAGTAACTAATGGCAGCAGCTTCAAGGTTTTATTCAGAAGAGTTGCATTAACTTTTACATGGAAGCCACAAACAAACATCTATTCATCCCAAACAGGACACCAAAGAAACGATTCACTCAAGTCTAGCTTGGTAAACCAATGAGTTAAGTCAGGTTACTTACAGGCATGAGGGATTAACCTGCAGGAACTATGCAAATCCACCTACAGCTACTGCCCAGCTTGATGCCTTGTCCTCGCGTAGCCAAGGCCCTGGTGAGCCTTCTTTCCCTCCCTGGGGGCTGTTCGTAGTCTTCCAGTGTTTTCGGTGTACGGCCTCAACCCCTCACGCCGCTTTTCATTTCGCCCGTACCCCATGTCATGCGCTTGAAGTCACTGTTGTCCCACACGAGTGGTTTTTGTATTTTAATAATAACCTATCGTTTTTATTTTCCCTCTACCAGGAAGGCATCGGGCAGTCTGGGGTCAGTATTTTAGTCCCTTATTCCTCTCAATGCTTGTGTCTGGTTTCCATGGTGTGTGGTGTTGTGGCCTGTGGCCTGATTGCTGGCTTTTGGGGTCAGTCTTTGGGGTGGACTACCCGGCCTCATATCACACTATCATGACTATGATGCTGTATGTGTTCTTTATCTTTGGTTCTTTTTGTGTGTGTGATTTGGTGGTTCTGTTTCTTGTTGGTTTTTAATTAGCCGTCCCTTAGCCAGCGCTGGCCCGGCCAGAGCTGGCTTGCTCACAGGTCCACCTGCTCTGCACGCCCAAGCTGGTTCAAGGCATGCGCTCCTCACTCTCCTCAATGGCTATATTTTCCTCTTATTCTTTTTTTGCTCTTTTTTTTTATTTTGATCATTTCTCCGGGTCGCTAGTAGCCACCCGCCTGTCTGTGCCCCCACTCTGTACGAGCCCCAGGCTGGCCTCACTCCGCTGTCTGCCTCTCTGCCTCGATCGCGTCTGCACAAGCTGGCCCGCACAGCTCCTGGCCTTCTTTGCTTCCTAAGCCCCTTCCTGCCGTGAACGGTCCTAGCACCCCCTGCGCGCCTCCGCCCCGCCCTGGGGGCCCACCATGCCCTACGCTCCACCCGGCCTGGCATCCATTGGCTGTTCTATTCCTGCGCTACTCTCAGTCACCTATCCATTAGCTCGCACTCCAAGACTAAAAGAAAGGCCCGGCAGGTTTCTCACTCTCGCAGGAGGCCCAGACCAGAGGGAACAGCAACAAGATGTATATAACAGCCTACTACAACACACATAGTTGGGAAGCATTAAGTACCAATGGACTTATACATTGAATATAAAAGGTTTTTAAAATTTTTTTCTTCTTATCATTTATGGTCTTTGAGTGTAGTATGCCTGCAATGTAATGTAAACTGTCCCCATTCCCGCCCAAAACAATGCCTGTGGAGGTCAGAAGAGGGTTTGGATACCCCTGGAACTGGAGTTTACAGATTGTTGTTAGCTACCAGGTGGTAAGAGAAAACCAAATGCAGATCCCGCTGCTGCAGAGCACGCCAGTGCGCTTAACTGCTGAAGGGCGGGGCCATCTCATCTAGCCTGATATAAGGATTTTTTTTTTCCAATTTAGCCCACATTCTTTTTGCCAAACTCGGCTCTTCATAGTAATTTTTAATTTGACAAGGAGAGCTGACCAATAGTAACACTTTTCATAGTGTTGACACATTTTCTGGTAACTACCGAGATTAGGAATAGGGCGGGTCTAGGTTAAGCGATCTTTAGAGACCGGAGTCCGCAGACCCTGTGAAGTTAAGCACCGGAGCTCAGTAGGGAAGTAGAGACTCTGATCGGCTCACGGGGTCAAGACTCATGCAGACAATATTCATACTAGAAAAAAATAAAAAATAAAAAAGTGAAAGCTAGAAAGGTAGCTTGCAGTTAAGAGCATTGCTGTGTTAGAAGACCAGTTGTTGGTTTCCTAGGCACCCAGGATGAGCTAACAACCATCCTTAACTGTTTGGTAGTTCCATGAGATCACTGCCTCTCCCCTTTCTGGGCCTATAAGAATAAGATATTTTTAAGAGGAAACAAATACTTACTGAAAATGTATTCTTTGCCAGGATTTATGCTGAGAATTCTGTGAATTTGATCTTATTTAAAGTTTGCAAAAGGTATTATTTACTGCTTCCCAGAGGAAACTAGACCCGGAAGGTGACAGATCCTATCTGTAGGAAGGATCATAGCCAAGAATAAAAAGCAGAGCCACCTGAGTCCAAAATATGATTACACATTTCCTAAAATTCAGATGAATGAGTAAATGCACCCATTAGTAGTTATGTTCGTCCTGAAAAACTAGAACTCATCTCATCACTAACTGGATTACTCTGGTGCTGCTGCTGTAAACACAACAAGGCTGTGACCAGAAAAAAAAATTCAGAGTTGACTTAACAGCTTTCCAATGCGCCATCTTGTGTTTCTAAGTGGGACTGCAGTGGAGAGCAGAGCCTTCACAGACCAGAGCTCCTGGACTATTTCTATTTCTATGGTGCATATTTATTTAATAATGCTCTTGGAAGTGCCTTAAGCCCTAGTACCAAATGCTTAGCCCAGACCAGGAACCACAGATTCCTGACAACTCTTCCCTGGAAAACATCTTCAAATCAGAGGTTGTCTCTTGGCCGTTTTGTTTGTTTTTCAACAAGCATCCTTCAGAATAAGGAAACTAACTCTGTCATGCCTCTTCCTAAAGAAGCCTCTGGAATTTGGGGAGGGAAAGTGGGTTCGTTGAATTACTGTCTACTGAGAGAAACAGAAAAATGCATGAGAAGTCTATCTCTTGTTTGCCAAGTTCTCTGATATCCAGGAACACCAGATGAGTTGGAAGTCCTCCCAGATGAGATTAGAGGAGCTGATGCCTCAGCATGTGTAGGAGCTGCCAAGGCTGCCAGGGGAACTCAGATAAATGATCCTGGACATGAGGATGAGGGAGGAAAGCAAAGAGAAGCTGGGAGGAACTACCGACTTCCTGTTTCAATATCTTTTTGCACTGAGCAAATATAAGCAACAGCAGGGGGAGAAAGAACAGAGACTGGTAGGTCACAGCGGGCTGCCCAGCCACACTCAGTGGACCTCAGCCTTTAGGCAATGGGGCTTGAGGAAAGGATTGATTCAGCCACATCTGCACTTTAGAAAGAGCACTGTCTGACCTCTGTCCACTTCTGGCATATTTCCAAGCCCCTTTGTTTTCTGTTTTCTAATAAACTATACTCCCTTTCCATATGAAAGAAAAGAATAAGAAGAAAGAAGGAAAAGTAAAGAAAAGAAGAAGGAAAGGAAAGGAAAGGGAAAGGGAAGAAAGGGAGAAAGAGAAAAGAGAAAAAAGAAAGAAAAGAAAAGAAAAAAAAGAAGAGAGAAGAGAGAGAGGGAGGGGAAGAGAAAAGAAAAGAGAAAGAAGGGGAAGGAAGACAGTAAGAAGAACAAGAGGAAATAGTGAAAGGAGGAAGAAGTAAGGAAGAGAAAGAGAGAAGAAGTTTTCGGTAATTCTCGAGTACACTGAGCAGAGTGGTATGGTCACGTCCCCTTTCCCCATGCATTGTATATGTTTTTCATCTCCGTTTTTCTCTTACTCGCAGATCCCCTATCCAGAACGGGGAGCAAGATGGTCAGATCTCTAAATAAGGCTAGCCTAGTCTATTAAGGCAGAGAGTTCCACGAGGCCCTGGAGCTGAGCATAAATGCAGATCCTATCCTCAAAGGAAAAAAAAATACCAAACAGAGGTAAAATGAGAAAGGCTGGAAATGAGGCGAGCCTGTTTCTAGTTCCTACTTTTATTCAGACTTTCGCCTCTTTTTTGTTTTTTTTTTTTTTTAATTTATTAGTGCTGAAGATTGAACTTCAGGGTCTGGAATCTAACAATGGTGCTATAGTAGAAGCCCTTTTTACTTTGCATTTTTTGAGGCCATGTGTCTTACTAAGTGCCGCCCCCAGGCTTGAGCCCTGAAATTACAGCTTCACTAATCTTCCGCCTCAGCTTTCCCGAGTAGCTCAGATTATAAGCCTGTGCCCACCAGTCCCACCTGCTTTTGTACCTAAGGGAGACAGGATCAAATCCAAATTAAGATAGACATCAAGAGGATGGAGATGAGAGGGTAGACTTGAGATCAAGAAAGCCAATCTAAGGGCTGGGGGGTAGCTCAGATGAAGATGTCCTAGCAACGGGTGGGGCATTGTTTTTGATCCTCAGTTTCACAGACAAAAGGAAAAGGGAAGGGAGAAAGGGAAGGAAGAAGATGGAAGGAGAAAAGAAAGAAACAAAGAAGCAAGACAATCCAAGAGACAAGAGTAATTCCAGGGATTAAACACAGATCATCACAGCTCACAAAGGCGCAGAGCTTTTACTACCTGTCTGCGAAGGCCATCTCACCAGCTCCAAAAGAAGACTTTAAATATGTATAGAGTTATAGTTACAGAAAATGTAGATGTCAGTTATTTCAAGGACACAGAGGCTGAAGCTCAGAGCAGCAGTGAGTCAGGCACAGACAGTCACAAGACAGGAGCTGTGGTATCCTGGCCTCCCTGCACTGTGTCCCTCTGGGCATGTCCCCTCATCTTTGAGAAGATGACTACTATCCCACAGAGGCCATCACACAAGCTCACCTACATGCCCTCTAGCTGACTTTTCAGAGTGGTGGGTGTCTGGCTTTTCCCAGGCAACTCTCCCNGGGGGTAAAGGCAGGTTCATAGTCGTCCTCAATTCGTCTTTCCCCTCGCTCTCTCATCGCCCTCCATCTCGCTCACCTCTCCTCTCCTCGTCTCTCATACATCCCTCATCTCCTCTCACATCTCTCTCTCTCCCATCCTCACGCTCTCTCCATCCTCTCTCTCCAAACCTTCTCTCCTCCTCACTCCCACTCGTCCTCGGCTCGTCACCCCTCCTCTCTGCCTCGTCTCTAGTCTCTCTCTCTCTCTCTCTCTCTCTCATCCTCTTTCTCTCCCTCCTTCTCCCTTGCCCTGACTTCTTCCCCTCTCTCTCTCTCTCATTCTACGCTCTTTCCTCCAGGGTCTCATGTAGCCCAAGGCTAGCCTCTCAAACTAGCTACATAGCCGTGAAGATGGCTTGAGCTTCTGAATCATCCCTGCCTGATCTCCCAGTGCTGAGATTTACAGGTTTGTGCTGCCTCTCCATGTCTAGTTACTGTGGTGCTGGGTTTCCCCAGGGTTTCCTGTATACCAGGTAAGCACTCTACCAAATAGCTCCATTCTCCGGGCCCAGATTTTCCCATTTCATAATATAGATTGTATTCTGTCACACCTGGGATCCACAACAGAAGTAGAGGGACTCAAGGCAATGACTCCAAGTGTTCAAAGCATCTCTTCACATCCACAGTGCAGCTCCAACTACATATATCACAGTGCAGAGGCCTTGTGCAGGTCTTCAGCAAACACTAGCAACATCTATCTCTAATTTCCTGACTGTGACTAAATATGGCCAGCAGCTTCGTGCTGAATGTTGGCATGACTTTCCTGTCATGATGGAAGGTATCCATCCCTAACTGATTGTCAAATAACGCCTTTCCTTTCCTTAAGCTGTGTTTGCCAAGTATTTTTGTGTCAACAAAAATGAGGAAAGTAATAATGCAGCAGCTTCAAGGTTTTAATATTCAGAAGAGTTGCATTACTTTTACATGGAAGCCACAACAAACATCTATTCATCCAAACAGGACACCAAAGAACGATTCACTCAAGCTCTAGCTTGGTAAACCAATGAGTTTAAGTCGGTTACTACTTACAGGGCATGAGGATTAACCTGCAGGAACATGCCGACAATCCACCTACCCTACTGCCCGCTTGATGCCTTCCTCAGCGTAGCCAAGGCCCTTGGTGAGCCTTCTTATCCCTCCCTGGGGGAATGTTGTAGTTTCCGTGTTTTGGTGTAGGATCAACGCCCACGCCGCTTATCATTTCCTCAGACCCGTACACCATGTCCATGCCTAGCAGCTCACTGTTCTCCCACCGAGTGGTTTTGTTTTTAAAATGACCAATTCAGTTTTATTTCCACCTATCCAGGAAGACATGGAGCGTTGGGGGGTCCAGTATTTGAGTGGTCCCTTATCCTCCTCATGTGTGGCGGGTTCCTAGGGTGTGTGTTGTATGTGTGTCCTGGGTGCATGCCTGGCTTTTTTGAGGGTCAGTAACTTGCGGGTGGATCTTCACCCCCTCATTACAGCACACATGATATATTGTATTGTTCTTTTTTATTTGTTTCTTAGTGTGTGTGTGTTATTTTGGTTCTTTTTCTTGTTTGGTTTTTATTAGGGTCCTCCCTTGCAGGCTAGGTCACCTACCACTGGGACCATCCATGTCTTCTGCCTCCCAAGTGCTGTTCAAGCATGCGACCACAACACTCTCCTATGAGCTTTTTCTCTGATATTCTTTTTTCTCTCTTATTTTTTTTTTTATTTTGAGGCATTTGCTCTACGGGTCGCCCAGTGCCACCGGCTGGTCTGTGCCCTCACTCATGAGAGCCCAGGCTGGCCTCCACTCCCTGGCGTCTCCTCTGCCTCCGATGGTCTGCTTCATGCGCCCGCAGTTGCCGCTCGTTCTTCGTTGGCTTTTCTATGGCCCACCTCTGCCGCGAAGGTCCTATGCCACCTGCGCCCTTGTCCCTTCCCCCGGCGCGTCCACCATGCCTACGCTCCACGGCTGGCATCCTTGGGCTGTTATCTCCTGAGCTCACTGCTCTAGATACCTATCTTGCTGCCTCCCAGATAACAAGAAAGGCCGGCAGTTCTCACTCTCCAGGAGCCCCAGACCAGCAGGGAACAGCAACAAGAATGGTATATAGACAGCCTACTAACAACACACATATGGGAAGCATTAGTACCACATGGACTATATACATTGATATAAAAAAGGTATTTTAAATTTTTTTCTTCTATTCAGTTATGTCTTGAGTGTATATTGCCTGCAATGTAGGTAACTGTCAAGCATTACCGCCCAAATACAATGCCTGTGGAGGTCAGAAGAGGGTTTGAGATCCCACTGGAACTGGAGTTTACAGATTGTTGTTAGCTCACCAGGTGGTATAGAGAAAACCAAATGCAGATGCCCGCTCTGCAGAGCAGCCAGTGCGCTTAAACTGCTGACGCCGGCGAGGACATCCTCTGCCTGATATAAGGATTTTTTTTTTAATTTAGCACATTCTTTATCTGCCCACAAACTCAGCTCATTCATAAGTAATTTTTAATGTTCGAAAGGAGAGGCTGACCAATAGTAACACATTTTTAGTATTTGACATTTTCTGGTTAACTACCGAGTTATTTAAATTAGCTGGAGACTGGGTTAAGAGACCGTCCTTCAAGACCGGTAGTGCAACTGTTAACGTAAGCTCCACTCAGAGACTCAGCAGGGAAGAGAGACCTTGACTCGCGTGAGGGTGACAGACTCATTGCAGACAATAATTATACAATGAAAATAATTAAAATTAAAAGGAAATAAAGGGCTAGAAGGTGCTCTGCGTTTAAGAGCTTGCTGGTGTTGAAGAAGACCCATTGTTTTGGTTCCTCCAGGCACTCCAAATGCCAGCTAACAACCATCTTAACTGTTTGGTAGTTCCATGAGATCCACTGCCTCTCCCCTCTTCTGGGCCTATGAAGAAAATATACAGATTTTTAAGAGGAAACAAATACTTACTGAAAATGTATTCTTTGCCAGGATTTATGCTGAGAATTCTGTGAATTTGATCTTATTTAAAGTTTGCAAAAGGTATTATTTACTGCTTCCCAGAGGAAACTAGACCCGGAAGGTGACAGATCCTATCTGTAGGAAGGATCATAGCCAAGATAAAAAGCAGAGCCACCTGAGTCCAAAATATGATTACACATTTCCTAAAATTCAGATGAATGAGTAAATGCACCCATTAGTAGTTATGTTCGTCCTGAAAAACTAGAACTCATCTCATCACTAACTGGATTACTCTGGTGCCTGCTGCTGTAAAAAACAAGGCTGATGACCAGAAAAAAAAATTCAGAGTTGACTTTAACAGCTTTCCAATGCGCCATCTTGTGTTTCTAAGTGGGACTGCAGTGGAGAGCAGAGCCTTCACAGACCAGAGCTCCTGGACTATTTCTATTTCTATGGTGCATATTTATTTAATAATGCTCTTGGAAGTGCCTTAAGCCCTAGTACCAAATGCTTAGCCCAGACCAGGAACCACAGATTCCTGACAACTCTTCCCTGGAAAACATCTTCAAATCAGAGGTTGTCTCTGGCCGTTTTTTTGTTTGCAACAAGCATTCCTTCAGAATAAGGAAACTAACTCGTCATAGCCTCTTCCTAAAGAAGCCTGGAATTTGGGGAGGGAAAGTGGGTTCTTGAATTACTGTCTTACTGAGAGAAACAGAAAAATGCCATAGAAAGTCTATCGTCTGTTTGCCAAGTTCTCTGATATCCAGGAACACCAGATGAGTTGGAAGTCCTCCCAGATGAGATTAGAGGAGCTGATGCCTCAGCATGTGTAGGAGCTGCCAAGGCTGCCAGGGGAACTCAGATAAATGATCCTGGATGAGGATGAGGGAGGAAAGCAAAGAGAAGCTGGGAGGAACTACCCCCTACTACCGTGTTTCAATACTTTTTTGGAATGACAAATATAAGCAACAGCAGGGGGAGAAAGAACAGAGACTGGTAGGTCACAGCGGGCTGCCCAGCCACACTCAGTGGACCTCAGCCTTTAGGCAATGGGGCTTGAGGAAAGGATTGATTCAGCCACATCTGCACTTTAGAAAGAGCACTGTCTGACCTCTGTCCACTTCTGGCATATTTCCAAGCGCCTTTGGTTTCTGTTTTCTAATAAACTACTACTTCCCTTTCTATGAAAGAAAAAGAAAAGAAGAGAGAGGAAAAAGTAAAGAAAAGAAGAAGGAAAGGAAAGGAAAGGGGAAAGGGAAGGAAGGGGGAAAGAAGAAAAGAAGAAAAAGAAAAAAAAAAAGAAAAGAAAAGTAAGAAAAGAAAGAAGAGAGAGGGGAGGAGGGGAAGAGAAAAGAAAAGGAAAGGAAGGGAGAAGGAAGACAAGCAAGACAAGATAAGAGGAAGGAAGTAAAAGGAAGGAAGTAAGGAGAGGAGGAAAAGAGAAAAATATCTTAGTAATTCCAGACTTACTGAGCAGCAGGTGGTATCGGTGGCACGTCCGGCATTTTCCCCCATTCACTTGTATATGTTTTACCGGTCTTTCCCTTACCGCAGATTCCTACCCAGAGGAGGCAGATTGGTCAGATCTCTAAATATAAGGCTAGCCTAGTCTATCAAGCAGAGAGTTCCACCGAGGCCACTGGACTTGAGCATAAAGTGCGAGATCCTATCTCAAAGGAAAAAAAATACCAAACAGAAGTAATAAATGAGAAAGGCCTGGGAATGAGGCGCCTGTTTTTGTAGTACCATACTTTTAGTCCATATTTCGCTCTTTTTTTGTTTTTTGTTTTGTTTGTAATTGATGTATGTGAAGATTGACTTCAGGGTCTGGAATCTCAAACAATGTGCTATATAGATAGCCCTTTTTTACTTTGCATTTTTGGAGCCATGTGTCTTACTAAGTTGCCGCCCCCAGGCTGGACCCTGAAATTACGCTTCCACTTACAATGCTTCCTGCCTCAGCTTTCCCGAGTAGCTCAGATTATAAGCCTGTGCCCACCAGTCCCACCTGCTTTTGTACCTAAGGGAGACAGGATCAAATCCAAATTAAGATAGACATCAAGAGGATGGAGATGAGAGGGTAGACTTGAGATCAAGAAAGCCAATCTAGGGGCTGGGGTGTGTAGCTCAGGGAAGATGCCTAGCACAGGGTGGGGCATTGTTTTGATCCTCAGTTCACAGACAAAAAGGAAAAGGGAAGGGAGAAAGGGTAAGGAAGAAGATGGAAGGATGGAAAAGAAAGAAACAAAGAAGCAAAGAATCCAAGAGACAAGAGTAATTCCAGGATTAAACACAGATCATCAATCAGCTCACAACAAGGCGCAAGCTTTTTACTCTGTACCTGCGGCAAAGAACCATCTCACCAGCTCCAAAGAAGACTTTAATATGTATAGAGTTATAGTTACAGAAAATGTAGATGTCAGTTATTTCAAGGACACAGAGGCCTGAAGCTCAGAGCAGCAGTGAAGTCAGGCACAGACAGTCACAAGACAGGAGCTGTGGTATCCTGGCCTCCCTGCACTGTGTCCCTCTGGGCATGTCCCCTCATCTTTGAGAAGATGACTACTATCCCACAGAGGCCATCACACCGAGGCTCCCTACCTAGCCCTTAGCCTGACTTTTCAGAGTGTGGGTGTCTGGCTTTTCCCAGCAACTCTCCCGGACTGCCTTACTTTTCAGGACTATGCTGCAAGTGAAAGGTCCTCACCACCAGTGCTGGGTGTTATCAGTTGCTCACAAGGCTGCCCAAGTAGGGTGTGAAGGGCAGGCTCACTCCAGCAAGCCTGCAGCCTCTCCTGCCCTATACACGTGCCCTGCCTACATCACCTTCAGCCACACCAGGTTAGATGGTCCAGCTCAATGGGAAACTTCCTGTTCCCTGCCCTGAATCCAAAGTCACCATGGTGTCTCAGTTACTGAGTCTCATCTTGCCCTTCACAAAGGCACTAACTGTCTTTGTGGGTTTTTTCCTCTTCAGGATAATAATGCAAGAGATGCTTAGCATCCCAAGGCTAATGAGTTCCAGAACCCAGATGTGGGACACCCTACCTTCCAAATGGAACATGGGGAAGCAGAAAAGAAGATCCAGGCAGGCAAGGACATTCTGTGACCTGGATGCTAGTCTGCTCTCCTGCTACCTTAAAGCCCCTTTCCTTCCAGAATTCCCTATGAGATTTATAATGATCATACCTGCCCCTCCTAGATGCTATGGCATCAAATGTACTCATCACAAACAAGGTGACCTTCAAACTACAGCTCTAAGTCTCTGTGAGCTGCTTCAGTATTCACAAAGCCCTTCAGAGGCCTGATAGGGTTCTTAGAACATTCTTCTTTCTATTCAGAGTAATCTTTGCTACAGAGTTCAGATGTGGCACTGCACTGCTTTGGGTAGGACAAGACCAGAAACACAGAGCTCTGGGGCCTGGCTTCTAAGCCAGATGTTGTTACCTAAGAAAGCTGGCCCAGAACCGCTCCAAATTCTCTCTGAGCATGAATTTTTTTATGCTTACTGTAGTCATCTGTATTGGTTTAGCAGTCTCTAAAGCAAGCTAGAAGAGTTGCCTGTACTGGGGCGGGGGGGGGGGGGAGACAGTGTGAGATAAAGGAATAGGGACAAATGCTGTAAATTAGTGAAACAAGGTGAGGCGCATGGGAAGCTCATACTATTCTGAATATGCTACATTTTTTCCATGATAAAAGGTGTTTAAAAAGTGATCCAGCTGAGAGTGGTGGCACAAGCCTTTAATCCTAGCACTCGGAAGGCAGAGGCAGGCAGATCTCTGTGAGTTCAAGGCCAGCCTGGTCTACAGAGTAAGGTCCAGGACAGCTGGCACTACAGGGAGACCCTGTCTCGAAAAGACCAAAGGAAAAATAAAGTGATCAAGTGGTACAGAACCTCCTTTGAATTCAAATGCCTTTACTGTCTGTTTTCCAGTGCCCTTGCAAAGCCTCCATCTGTCCAGTGAAAGGCCACTTCCAAAGGAAATCCCCTTGCTCTGTGATCTTGTTCTCCCTGCTCAACACTGCTCCAGCATCAGAAAAGCCTGGGGGTTTCTAAAAGCTTCTTTCCACTTCACATTTCTCAGGTACCTCAGCTACCACATATATAAAGAAAAAAGTTGGGCTACAGTAAATTCAAACACTGTCACACTGAGGATAACTGTAAGAGGCTTCTCACTGGGGCAAGGCCCCATCTGGAGAGTCCCCAGTCACCCTTGACATCTTAGTGCAGGTGCTGGGGAGTGGTGGTCAAAGGCAGGTTCATATTCTCTCTCTCTCTCTCTCTCTCTCTCTCTCTCTCTCTCTCTCTCTCTCTCTCTCTCTCTCTCTCTCTCTCTCTCTCCCTCCCCTTCTCCCTCTGCCCTGCTTCTTCCCCTCTCTCTCTCTATCTCGCTCTTTCTCCAGGGTCTCATGTAGCCCAGGCTAGCCTCAAACTAGCTACATAGCTGAAGATGGCCTTGAGCTTCTGATCATCCCTGCTGATCTCCCAAGTGCTGAGATTACAGGTTTGTGCTGCTCTCCATGTCTAGTTACTGTGGTGCTGGGTTTCCCCAGGGTTTCCTGTATACCAGGTAAGCACTCTACCAACTAAGCTCCATTCTCGGGCCCAGATTTTCCCATTTCATAATATAGATTGTATTCTGTCACACCTGGGATCCACAACAGAAGTAGAGGGACTCAAGGCAATGACTCCAAGTGTTCAAAGCATCTCTTCACATCCACAGTGCAGCTCCAACTACATATATCACAGTGCAGAGACCTTGTGCAGGTCTTCAGCAAACACTAGCAACATCTATCTCTAATTTCCTGACTGTGACTAAATATGGCCAGCAGCTTCGTGCTGATGTTGGCATGACTTCCCTGTCATGATGGAAGGTATCCTCTAACTGAGTCAAATAAGCCTTTCCTTCCTTAAGCTGTGTTTGCCAAGTATTTTTGTTACAACAATGAGGAAAGTAACTAATGCAGTCACTTCAGGTTTTATCAGAGAGTTGCATTAACTTTTACATGGAAGCCACAAACAAACATCTATTCATCCCAAACAGGACACCAAAGAAACGATTCTACTCAAGCCTAGCTTGGTAAACCAATGAGTTTAAGTCGGGTTACTTACAGGATGAGGGATTACCTGCAGGAACATGGACAATCCACCTACAACTACTGCAGCTTATATGTCCTCAGAGAGGGGCAAGGCCCTGGTGAGCCTTCTTTCCCTCCCTGGGGGAATGTTAGTGAGTTCAGTGTTTGGTGTAGGTAATCACAGCCGCTTTCATTTCAAGACCACAGTAACCATGTCATGCCTAGAAGATACTGTTTCATAACACAGAGTGGTTTGTGTATTTTAAATAAAAATAACCATAATAATTCAGTTTTATTTTCCTCTGATCCAGGAAGAGGACATGGGAGCAGGATTGGGGGGGTAGTATTTGAGGTGGTCCCTTACCACCTCAAATGTGTGTGTGTGTCTGTGTGTTTCTATGTGTGTGTGTGTGTGTGTGTGTATGTGTGTGTCTGTGTATTTTTGTGGTTTTTTTGCAGTACTTGGGGTGGAACCCAGGGCCTCATGTATTCTAGCACTTTATCAATGAGCTATATCTCTATTTTCTTTTTTTATCTTTTTCTTTTTTTTTCTTTTTTTTTTTCTTTTTGGTCTTTTCAATATAGGGTCTCCCTGTAGCCCCAGCTGTCCTGGAACTCACTCTGTAGACCAGGCTGGCCTTGAACTCACAGAGATCCACCTGCCTCTGCCTCCCAAGTGCTAGGATTAAAGGCATGCACCACAACAACCACCATCAATGAGCTATATCTCTATATCATTCTTTGCTTTTTATTTTGAAACAAAATCTCACTGAAGTAGCCAGGCTTGCCTTGCACCCACTCTGGAGCCCAGGCAGGCCTTGATCCTCTTGCCTCAGTCTCCTGAGGAGCTGGGATCACAATCATGCACCTCCAGGCCTGGATCATTGGCTGTTTATTCACTGAGCTACTTCTAGATACCTAGTAATTAGCTAGCACTAAAGATAAAAGAAAGGCCAGGCAAGTTCTACTCTCCAGGAGGTCCCAGACCAGAGGGAACAGCAACAAGATGTATATAGAAGCTACTACAACACACATATTGGGAAGCATTAAGTACCAATGGACTGTATACATTGATATAAGGATTTTTAATTTTTTTCTTCTTATCATTTATGTCTTTGAGTGTATTGCCTGCATGTAAGTAACTGCACCCATGCCATACAATGCCTGTGGAGGTCAGAAGAGGGTATTGGATCCCATGGAACTGGAGTTACAGATTGTTGTTAGCCACCAGGTGGGTACTAGAAACCAAATGCAGATCCCCTGCAAGAGCAGCCAGTGCTCTTAACTGCTGAGCCATCTCTCTAGCCTGATATAAGGATTTTTTTTTTAATTTAGAAACATTTATTTTGAAAACTCAGCTCATTCATAGTAATTTTTATTTACAAGGAGAGGCTGACCAATAGTAACATTTTATAGTATTTGAACATTTCTGTTAAATACAGAAGCTTATTTAAAAGTGAATAAAGGAGCTGAAGAAGAGAGGTAGTTCTGCAGTTAAGAGCACTTGCTGCTGTTGAAGAAGACCTGGGTTTCTCTCCAGGCACCCAAATGCCAGCTAACAACCATCCTTAACTGTTTGTAGTTCCATGAGATCCACTGCCCTCTTCTGGCCTATTATACAGATTTTTAAGAGGAAACAAATACTTACTGAAAATGTATTCTTTGCCAGGATTTATGCTGAGAATTCTGTGAATTTGATCTTATTTAAAGTTTGCAAAAGGTATTATTTACTGCTTCCCAGAGGAAACTAGACCCGGAAGGTGACAGATCCTATCTGTAGGAAGGATCATAGCCAAGAATAAAAAGCAGAGCCACCTGAGTCCAAAATATGTATTACACATTTCCTAAAATTCAGATGAATGAGTAAATGCACCCATTAGTAGTTATGTTCGTCCTGAAAAACTAGAACTCATCTCATCACTAACTGGATTACTCTGGTGCCTGCTGCTGTAAACCAAACAGGCTGATCCAGAAAAAAAAAAGTTCAGAGTTGACTTAACAGCTTTCCATATGCGCCATCTTGTGTTTCTAAGTGGGACTGCAGTGGAGAGCAGAGCCTTCACAGACCAGAGCTCCTGGACTATTTCTATTTCTATGGTGCATATTTATTTAATAATGCTCTTGGAAGTGCCTTAAGCCCTAGTACCAAATGCTTAGCCCAGACCAGGAACCCACAGATTCCTGACAACTCTTCCCTGGAAAACATCTTCAAATCAGAAGGTTGTCTCTGCCGTTTTTGCAACAAGCATCCTTCAGTAATAAGGAACTCTGTCATAGCCTCTTCCTAAGCCTGGAATTTGGGGAGGGAAAGTGTGGTTCTTGAATTACTGTCTACTGAGAGAAACAGAAAAATGCATGAGAAGTCTATCTCTGTTTGCCAAGTTCTCTGATATCCAGGAACACCAGATGAGTTGGAAGTCCTCCCAGATGAGATTAGAGGAGCTGATGCCTCAGCATGTGTAGGAGCTGCCAAGGCTGCCAGGGGGACTCAGATAAATGATCCTGGAATGAGGATGAGGGAGGAAAGCAAAGAGAAGCTGGGAGGAACTACCTGGTTTCAACTTAGCAAAGTATAAGCAACAGCAGGGGGAGAAAGAACAGAGACTGGTAGGTCACAGCGGGCTGCCCAGCCACACTCAGTGGACCTCAGCCTTTAGGCAATGGGGCTTGAGGAAAGGATTGATTCAGCCACATCTGCACTTTAGAAAGAGCACTGTCTGACCTCTGTCCACTTCTGGCATATTTCCAAGCTCCTTTGTTTCTGTTTTCTAATAAACTATCTCCTTTCCTATGAAAAGAAAAGAGAAAAGAAGGGAAAAGTAAAAAGAAAAGAGAAAGGAAAGGAAAGGAGAAAGGGGAAAGGGGAAAGGAAAAAGGAAAGGAAAAAAGAAAAGAAAAGAAAAGAAAAGAAAAGAAAAGAAAAGAAAAGAAAAGAAAAGAAAAGAAAAGAAAAGAAAAGAGAAGGAGGGAGGGAGGGGAAGAGAAAAGAAAGAGAAAGGAGGGGAAGGGAAGAAGGAAGACAAGCAAGAGAGAAAGAGGAAGGAAGGAAGGAAGGAAGGAAGGAAGGAAGGAAGGAAGGAAGGAAGGAAGGAAGGAAGGAAGGAAAGTATGTTGGTTGATTGAAGAACTGAGCAGAGGTAGGTATGGTGGCACATGCCTTTACCCCCAGCACTTGGGAGGCAGAGGAAGGCAGATCTCTAAAATGAAGGCTAGCCTAGTCTATGCAGAGAGTTCCAGCCCGGCTGGAGCTACATAGTGAGATCCTATCTCAAAGGAAAAAAAATACCAACAGAGTAAAAATGAGAAAGGCCTGGGAATGAGGAGCCTGTTTAGCATACTTTTGTAACTTTTCTCTTGTTTTGTTTTGTTTTGTTTTAATGTATGTAGTGCTGAAGATTGACTTCAGGGTCTGGAATCTAACAATGTGCTATATATAGCCCTTTTTACTTTGCATTTTGAGCCATGGTCTTACTAAGTTGCCCAGGCTGACCCTGAACTTACAATCTTCCTGCCTCAGTTTCCCGAGTAGCTCAGATTATAAGCCTGTGCCCACCAGTCCCACCTGCTTTTGTACCTAAGGGAGACAGGATCAAATCCAAATTAAGATAGACATCAAGAGGATGGAGATGAGAGGGTAGACTTGAGACTCAAGAAAGCCAATCTAGGGGCTGGGGTGTAGCTCAGTGGAAGATGCCTAGCACGGGTGGGGCATTGTTTGATCCTCAGTTTCACAGACAAAAAGGAAAAGGGAAGGGAGAAAGGGTAAGGAAGAGATGGAAGGAGGAAAAGAAAGAAACAAAGAAGCAAAGACAATCCAAGAGACAAGAGTAAATTCCAGGGATTAAACACAGATCATCAAGCTCACAAGGCGAGAGCTTTTACCTGCTGCACCATCTCACCAGCTCCAAAAGAAGACTTTAATATGTATAGAGTTATAGTTACAGAAAATGTAGATGTCAGTTATTTCAAGGACACAGAGCTGAAGCTCAGAGCAGCAGTGAGTCAGGCACAGACAGTCACAAGACAGGAGCTGTGGTATCCTGGCCTCCCTGCACTGTGTCCCTCTGGGCATGTCCCCTCATCTTTGAGAAGATGACTACTATCCCACAGAGGCCATCACCTCCTGCCTAGCCTGACTTTTCAGAGTGTGGGTTTCTGGCTTTTCCCAGCAACTCTCCCTCTCTCTATCTGTCTTATCCTTAGCCTTTCCCCTTCCCTCTCTTTTCTCTTCATTCATTCTCCATGAACCCTTACTTCAACTCTGTTTGCAGTGGGGAACCCCCAGATCTACAACTCCAGGCCAAATTCAGAGCCAGGGCTATCCTTAGGGTCTGTATGACCACCATCTTGCCTTCTGCTGGGGTGTAACTGGAGTCTGGGTGCACATACAGCATTGAAGTGACTGGGCAGATTCCGTGTGTTCAGAACTGGCTGTCTAAGAGAGTTTGAAGTCACACTGTGTCCATATTTATTCACAAAAGCACTTTTTGTCTGTATGCTTGTTTTTTGTTTTCTTTTTGTAATTATTTATTATTTTTATTTTATTGTATAAGTGTAAGGGCTTTGTGTATGTAAATGCACCTGTCATGCAATGGCCGCTGAGGACAGAAGAGGTTCTTGGGTCCCCTGGAACTGGACAGTTGTTATGGACAGTTGTTAGCTGCCATGTAAGTGGTGGGATTCAAACCTAGGTCTTCTGCAAGAGCAGCCAGTGCTCTTAACCACTGAGCTATTTCTCCAGCCCCAGGTTGGTTTTTTTGTTTGTTTGTTTGCTTGCTTGAGACAATTCCTATAGCCCAGGTTGGCCTTGAACTGGCTGTATTATAGAGGGTATCCTTGAATTCCTGATCCTCCTGCCTCTTGAGTGGCTGGGATTACAGGCATACACCACTATGTCCACCACAAGAGCAGGTTTAATCACTTAAATATTGAATTCTTGCAAATTCATTATAAATTAGTGTTTGTCCACCTGACTTTGCACATGATGAGTAAGCATTGCATCACTGTGTTACCCCTGCCACTGCTACACAAAGGCCCATGCCCTAGAAAGAATAACATCTTCTTGGAGATTCTTGTTGTTTGTTTGAGGCAGGGTCTCATACAGCCTAGGCTGGCTTCAAACTTGCTGTGTAACCAAGAATGACCTTGAACGGATCCTCCTGCCACCTCCACTTTTGAGTTCTGGAATTACAGGGACATACCACCACTCCTGCTTTATATGGTGTTTAGGTTCAAACCTAGGGCTTTGTGCATGCTAGCAAGTACTCTACCAACTGAGCTACATGCTAGCAAGTACTCTACCAACTAAGCTACATTGCCAGTCAGTATTGGGGGGTTTTGCCCCAATACTCTGTAAGCTTTTGGGAGGTGATATTGTAAGGATGTGGGCCTGTTTTCTTGGGTCACTGCTAAACAATATTGTGCAGCAGACACTTCCCCAAACCGAACTCAAGTTTGTGCATTGCTTTCTCCTGACCCAAATTAGAAAGCTCTGAAAGAGAAGCCATCTCTAAACCTTTGACTTGTTTGCCTTCCCTCCAGCATCCTGGTACACACTCTGTGCCTGGGAGGGCTCTTTAAACACTGCAGACTGCCTGGCTCCAGGCCTCCCTTCAGCACCTTTACCAAGCCTGGGCCACAACTGGCAAAGGACCCAGCAATTATGGTCATTAGCAAGATGAGGTGATCTCACAAGCCAGGCAGGTTCCAGCTGCTTCAAAATATAGAAAGGTCAGAGTGTTTACAGATGTTTCCCCTACGCCAGCTGTGATGACAGTGTTATCCAAGATGCCAAAGCCCTCTGCAGTCCAGGTGGCTTTTCTCCAGCCCTCCTCTTACTCCACACCCTTGCTTCCTAGCTCTTTACAACAAAGTTCTCAGATTGGCTTGGAAATATTGGAAAATCTCCTCCTACTCAGTGATTAAGAAAGCGTAATTAAAATAAACACCTTTCAAACTGGCTAATGAAGTCAGGCATGCAGCAAGAGGCAGGAATTCTATGGTGCTGACCATTGGTTGTTGATTACAGCAGCAATGCTCCCTGCCTACTTCTTTCCTGTGAGGATGGTTCTCTAACTCTAGCCTGTAGGTTCTTCTCCCCGGGTTCCAGGATAGGGGACACTCAGTAACAAAGCAGTCTGGCTACTGGTTCCTGAGTTATAGAGACCCAGATCCCTCTGCCTGGTTCTCTGTTCTGATCACCTGCCTAGCCCCAACCCACCTACATTTGAATCCTACCTAAATGTCCGGATAGCTCCAGTCTGACCTTCCCACCCTGAGTTCTTCACTGGTATAGGACTTCTGCTCTCTTTCAGGCTATCTTGGGCAAAAGATGATGCCCAGAATTTATCTCTACTTTTATTCTTCATCCTGAATGAATTTGAAACAAAAATTGGGGGCCAGCAAGATGGCCCATCAGGTAAAGGCACTTGCTGCAAAGCCTGATGACTCAAGTTCAATCCTAGGAACCCATATGGTGGAATGAGAAAATTTCATCCTGCAAGTTGTCCTCTGGCCTCCACATGCCATGGCATCACATGAATGTACATGCACACACACATACACACACACACACACACACACACACACACACCCCTACACTAAGAAAATTAAAAACGAAAATGGGCTATTTAGCTAATAATATAATTCAACTGCTTAGCCAAAATATCATATTCTATCATGTTTTATTTCAGATCAGATTCTTTGCTGATATAGTCCATCCCTGCTCTGGAAAATCAGGGTATTGGTCTGACATGAGTAAATTGAACTGAAGTGTTACAAAAGCCATATTAGTGTGTATGAAGAGGTCTAATGCCTGCCCTTGCCATACCACTCCTCTCAGAGGCACACTACCCATCTGGAACACCTATGAGAAATGCACTTGGAAACACCCTCTCTCATTTCACAGGCTGGTGCCCACTGAGCCTACCTAATTGCAGGCTCTCTGTGTTTTTGACCTGCTCCACTTAGTTGGAGTTAATGCTCCCTACTCAATCACATCACCAGAAAAACCAGAGGGGACTGTTACTATAGCTCACAAACTAGGCCTTTCTAATTTGATGCACTAATGTATTTTGCATGACACTGAGCAAAATGATGCCTAAGTGGTTCAAAAAGAAACCCAGTCATGTATAATTACCCCATAATGAAAAGAATATAATTCAAAATTATTAAATCTAAAACGTTGTCCATATTTGAAAGTTAAGGATGTTCCACTAAGGATAAGTTATCTTAGAACATATGGGTTATAGTGGTCTAAGGGGTGCTGTTTAAGCACCACCGAAGGTGAGCGCCACTAGAAGTTCATCCTCACTTCAAATTGTATCATCCCTTCGACTTTATTAATATTTTCCATATGTCATTGCTCTTTTTAACCCTTTAGGGCTTTGGCTCTCTTAAAGTATTTTTTAATCTTAGATCTTTGGGAGAACTTATTTTAATAATATACAATAAATTCCCAGTTCCTACTGTCTAGTCTTTGTTATCGACAATTATATATCTGCAAATGCTTAGACACACCTGTGTCAAAGAAGCAGCCAGATCCCCATCCTAGCACTCTGAAGAATAAGCTCAAGAGGTACATGTCTTTCTCATAGTTTAAACATTAGCAGAATCTGGGGATGTAGCTCAGTGATAGAATATTTGCTAGCATGCATGAAGTCCCAGGGTTGATCAATAACACCATTAGAAAAGATTAAAAGGCCGGGCGTGGTGGCGCACGCCTTTAATCCTAGCACTTGGGAGGCAGAGGCAGGTGGATCTTTGTGAGTTCAAGGCCAGCCTGGTCTACAGAGTGAGTTCCAGGACAGCTGGGGCTACAGGGAGACCCTGTCTCAAAAAGACAAAAAAAAAAAATTAAAAGATTTTTGAGATCTTGAAACTAACAATGGGAGGAGAATTTTATTCCCACAGGTAAAAATCACCAATCTAAATGCCTGAAAACATACAACTTTGGCTGTGCAGGATGGACTGGGAAATGCCAGAAGAGAGGTTGACCCATCTGAACATTAAAGAAAGAAGAGCCTCAGACTGCCTGAGTCACAGACACTGAGCATCTCTCTGAATACTATTGGGTTAACTGTTATAATGGGCCCTAATGAAGTTTACCTTCCAGATACTTATGGAAACCTACCCTACCTCTCCCCTTTTAAGAAAAAGAAAAACATGATGGTAATGAAACCATCCCTAACTGTAAATGTAGAGCCAATTGTTACAGTGGTAATTTCCTATTAAAACAGGTATAAACTACCCTTTTTTAATTGACTGTAGGCATAGAACTGTGAAAGGATAATTCTCTATCTAGAGCCAAATTAATAGTAAAGTCTTTATAAGTCTGTAATTAAGCAAAATATATTACTACAGGAAAGCTCTGACATCAGCAATGAATTATTCTGCCTAGGAGATGTTGGCTAGGGGATTCAACCCACCCCCCCCAAATTATAAAGGCCTTTTGCCTATAAGTGGGATATATGCAAGGAGAAAGGCAGTAAGTCCCCTGTTGTCGAAGACCTGGTGGAGCATGAAAAAATGTTAGAGACGTCACTTGCTAGCGTACAACTGGCCCTCTGAAATGCCACAGTGTTACCAAAGGCCACTAAAGCAATACAGCAAAATATTGGTTCTCCCTGAGACAAGCAAGACTCCTCCGTAAATATCAGCTACACCTCAACAGCCGAAATACTTGTGCAACAGTGGCAGCCAAGTGTCTATATATATCCAAATCTAAAATTGGCTATTAGCTCTCTCCTTGGAGGAATAACTCACAGTGGATGCCACAAGCTTAGTCCTCTAGTGGTTAGGAGATGTTATAAGCCACAATAAGGAACTTGTCACCTTTTATAGAGAAACCCAGTTTTGAGATTAGCATTACATCCAAGCATCTGTGTCTATGCCTCACAGCTTAGCTTACATAATAATTAGTACTGCTTAAATGCCTGTACAGTGCCTGAATTGAATTTTGTGCTTTGTTAGTATGACGAAAAAGGGTTATCACGGAAAAGCTGTACCATGAGAGGGAACAACTTGAACAGACTAGGGAATCCAAAATGACAACTCCAAAGAAAGTGAAACTTTCTTCTCACCCACTTTGCCCCTAAAGCCCAGGGAACAAACTGCACAGAGAGGAGTAGTCATGGTAGATTGTAAGGGGTGCGGAGAGATAGGGGTGATCATAGAGACCTACAGGAATATATAGTCTGGCCTCCTAATGATCAACATGCCTGTGCATACAAGCTTCTCAACTGGATATGGGAACCATGGGTGTGTCAAAATTTGGACATAGATACGTGCAAAATGCACCAGTTATCTAATTGTATGACAAACGGAGTAACATCAATGTTATCGCAAATAACTGTGTATTATATTGTAGAATCCCTAAAAATAACAAATAAAAAAAGAAAGAAGAAAAGAAAAAAAAAAAAAATGAAAACGGCAGCCAGGGGTGGTGGGGCACGCCCTTTAATCCCCAGCGCTGGGCAGAGGGCAGGAGATCTTTGTGAGTTCAAGCCGCCTGATCTACATAGTGAGTTCCAGAAAGCCGGAGCTAAAGGTGAACCCTGTCTCAAAAAAGACCCAATAAATAAATTAAATGAAATAAATAAATAAATAAATAAAGAAGAGTTTTGTTATTTCATGATGTTTTTGAAAAATAGGTTCTCTAGGCACCATGTTTACACATCTTTATAAGAGAAGCTGGAGATTTAGTTCTCTTGGTAAAGTGCTTGCCTACAATGGATGAAGCCCTGGGTTTGATTTCCCGACATCACAAACTGGATCCTACCTTGGCTACATAGCCACTTTCAAGGCCAGCGCTGGGGCTACATGAGACCCTTGTTCAAAAATATATATTACAAAAAAATAAATAAATAAATAAAAATATATATATATATTTACAGAATATATTAATAAATCTGTATAGTATAATATTTATAATATATATATATATATATATATATGTGTACAGATATGCCCAGAATGGTTAAGCCTTCTGAAATGGAAGCACAAATCCTGCCAAGCATCCTCTTGTTCATCCCTGTCCTGTCTCAGGTGGTGGGTAACAGGCTACAGGGAGGGTCTCAAAGAGACTGTCTCAGAACTGGAAGACAAACAAGGCCAATGGATCAAAATGCCATTAAGGGACAGGAGGTGGATCTAGAGGCAGAAGATGCAGGGGGGCTGTGTCTAAGACTAAGCAGGCATGGAAACAGGCTTCTGAATGTGGGGGATCAAGATAAAACCCATGAGAGCACTCTCAGGGATGGATCCAGAAGCAAGATCAGAGCCGTCTGCTCTCTCCACCCTGGTTTTGGCATGACTTCTCTGTGTATGCCACAGAAAACTGCTCTGCATCTGGTAGCTCCCTCCGTTTAGCTTGGGTCCCCTCCAGGCGATATGTACAGAAGCACAGCTATTACTTTGCTGAATGCCAAGACACAAACAGAACCCTTTAGCAGAGTTTTGTCAACCTGCTTGCCTGATACCAGTCGGCAGCAAGGCACAATTGGTAAGAGCTAGGAGCCGCAGCCTATTGGTTCAAATCCTAGCTCTGTCACTTACTTAACTTGGGCAAATGATTTTAATCCTGTTGTGACTCAGTTTCCCTACATGTAAAATAGGGATAATAATAGTACTGATACTACAGAGTTGTCATGGTAACATTAGTTTATTCATTTGGGGACAATGAAGCAGGGACTGGAACATAGCAAGCACTCCCAGTATTGTTTCTGCTGTCCTAGCTCAGTGTCCTGTCCTTTGGAACCTCCTATCTCATTTTCTTCCTCCAACCCACTTCTCACTGCTGGAGACTGAGGACTGGGAGGACTGAGAGCATACCAGGCAGGTTCTGTGCTTCTATTTCAGTAGGTTAAATTGCTGGGCACTATTTATAATGATTTTTTTTCTTTTTTGAGACAGTCTCAGGTAGCCCAGGAGGTCCTGAAGTCACTATGCAGCCACAAATGAGCCAGTTTATGTGTTGAGAATCAAACTTGGGACTTCTTCCTTCAAGTTCCTATCCATATTTCTTAATTTCTAGAGAATAAATGTCCTCATTATCACTTCTTATCTTACAAGATTCTTGGAGTACATAAAAGAAAGAATATGGGACTGGAGAGACGGCTCAATGGTTAAGAGCACTGGCTGCTCTTATAGAAGACCTGGGTTCAATTCCCAATCACCCACATGGCAACTAACAATCTGTAACTCAGCTTACAAACCATCAATTACAACCATTCTCTAACCCAGTCTCCAGTTAACTGACACCCACTTTCTGACCTCCTCAGGCATTGCGCGATGACATGACATGGACACAGTGCACTTACACACATGTAGGTAATACACTCATACATGTAAAACAAAAATAATAAAATATTTTTAAAAAGAAGAATGTGCTCAACACACAGACACACACACATACACACACACACACACACACACACACACACACACCACACACACACCAGCCCTCTTCACAAACTATAAAACAAAAAAAGGAACAAATGTGTTTCATCGAAATTTAAATATTCAAAAGACACTGTTAAAAGAAATAAGATGAGACATGGTATTGCTAGAAAAATTCACTACATATCAGACAAGGAAGAATTTGTGGCTGGAATGTATAATGAACTCTTATAATTCAGTAAGAAGACAAACCCAACTTTCACAAATAGGCAAAGATTTAAATATCATTTCACAGCAACAAATAAGCAGATTAACAGAGCTCTTCATCATTAACCCATAAGGAAATATAAATTAGCAATACACTGAGAGGGCCTCTCCATGTTCTCTGTAGTGGCAGGAATTAAATAAACTGACAGTACCAAAAGCAAGGAGGATAGAGGAGCTAGAACTCAAGCCTGCTGCTGGCAGAATCCAGACCTGCACTGTCACTTTGGAAGAATCTAGGGGCTCTTAATCATAAACATAACCATAAATTTCTCATGTGCTTCACACAGTATCATTACTGACTGCACTCAAGAGAAATACAGACAGGTCTACTTAAGGAAGTGAACTAAAATTTCACAATAACCCAAAGCTAGAAAGAACCCAAATACCCACCAGAAGGGACTGGATATCCAGTATCCACAGGTGGAACTCAAACCTGGACCAAAAGGAAGGGACTGCTAAGACAGGAAACAACACAGGTAAACATTATGTGAAACATGCTATTTTTTTTAAAGCCAGACATATTAAAAAAAAAAGTGCATATCACAAAATTATGTTTATGTGAAATTCCTTTTTGTTTGGTTTATGGGGCTTGTTTTAGACAGGATCTCAGTTGCGGCATGGTGGCATATGCCAGGGAAAAAAAAAAAAAAAACGCACAGGCACAACGTAATCTCTGAGAGTTTCAAGGCAGCGCCTGATCTACATAGCAAATTTTCAGGCCAGCGGGGCTAAAGGAGAGATCCTCCTCAAAAAGACAAAAAAAAAAAAAAAAGAAAAGAAACCCAAGATCCTCCAAGCATGCCTGAAACTTTCAGTATATACCAGGCTAGTTTCAGTCTCACAGAGAAATCTGCTTGCTTCTGCCTCCTGAGTGCTGGGATTAAAGATGGGTACCACCACACCCTAACATATGAAATTCTTAAACAGGCAAAACTAATCATGTAGCCAGGCGTGGTGGTGCACGCCTTTAATCCTAGCACTTGGGAGGCAGAGGCAGGCGGATCTCTGTGAGTTCAAGGCCAGCCTGGTCTACAGAGTGAGTTCCAGGACAGCTGGGGCTACAGAGAGACCCTGTCCCGAAAAGACCAAAAAAAAAAGAAATGAGCGGCTTCTGGAGCTGGAGTCTAGAAAATGTATGTGAGGAAACTATCCAAGAGGTAAAAATCATCATCTTGACTATAGTGGCTTATGGCTATGCAGGGGGCTTTCATCCATAAAAATTCATCCAATTGAAGGAGAAGCAGAAAACCCCACATCAGATGGTGCACTTTAAATGGGTCATTTCATTGTACGCAAATTTTACTCTAATAAAATTACCTTTTAAAAACAACCAGAGAAAGTAGACTGTTTCTGCTTCTCAATTCCCCCTGTGCCCCTTTCTAAGCCTAAGGAACAATCTGTGGAAGAGGGGGGCATGGTAGAATGTAAGGGCTGCGGATTGGGTTAATGGTGAAACTTACAACAATATAGACTGGACACTCATTTTGATCAACTTGATTGAACATACAAGCCCCCCCCCCCTGCTAGATGGGGGGACCCATGAGCTGTGTGGTTTGGCACAATTGCTTGCAAATGTTTACATGAAGGATGCTTGTACTCACAAATTAATCACTTATTGTAAAAAAAATGAAAACAAAACAAAAACAAAAAAGCAGAGAAAAGATCAGAAAAGTTACGCGAATGCATGATCTGGATGGGTAGGGTGGTGGTGGGGGGAAGGGAAGGGGATTATTGCTGAAACTGAATTGGAAAATGAGTATGAAATACACAAAGCATCAATAAAAAAAAATAAAATAAAATAAAAGGTAAACAATTGAAAAAAAACAAAACAAAACAAAACAAAAAAAAACAGCCCACAAGCTTTTAATCCTAGCACTTGGGAGGCAGAGGCAGGCGGATCTCTGAGTTCAAGGCCAGCCTGGTCTACAGAGTGAGTTTCAGGCCAGCTGGGGCTACAGGAAGACCCTGTCTCAAAAAGACCAAAAAAAACAAACAAACAAACAAACAAACAAAAACCAGCCCATTTCTTTTGCAATAGAAAAACTGTTTCTTTATACTTTGGGGATAGAATGCTTGCCTGCATGTCCAAGACCTAGGTTTAATCTTCGTATACCAAAAAGAAAAACAGAAGAGACTTTGGGAAGAGTGACTTCATTTTAAAATGGATGAGTTCACAGTAAAACTGAGCTGAAGATGTAGAGATTTCAGATTTAATCTCTGTCCCTTATAAACATCCAGCACCAGGAGTTCAACTTGTGAAAATCCATGAATGTGCATGGACTCTCACCCAAAAGTCCATAGTCCTCCTTCTGGAGTTGGATGCTCTATGGGTCTGGACAAATGTATAGCAGCATATCACTCAGAGTATTTTCACAGTTCTAAAAGTTCTGTGTGCTCCATCTTACTCTTCTCTATTCATTCCTTACCACCCCAATCCCCTGGCCACCACCGATAGACTCTGGCTACATAGTATTCAGATTGGGTTCTTTCACTTAGTAATACATAAGTCTCTGAGTCACCTCACTCATCTTTTTACAACTTCATAGATCATTTACTCCATCCTTCTTTCCATTTTTTTTTTAATACAGTCTCCCCATAGCACCAACTGGCCTGGAACTTACTATGTACACCAGGCTGGGCCTGATCTCATGGAGATGCTCCTGCCTCTGCCTCCCAAGTGTTGGAATAAAAGATGTGTATCACCACACCTATCATTTCTCCTTATTACTGAAGTGTCAGCCTGTCTAAATATTACATCATTTATTCATTTACTACTATATTTACTCATTCATTTACTGTATTAGGTATTTTCTTGCTGCTGTGACAAGATACCTGACAAAAGCCAACTTAAGGATTTTGGCTCATGGATTGAGACTAAAGTGCATCACAGCAGGGCACACTGGAAGGCAAGAGTGTGAGACAGCTGGTTATATTTTGTCTGCAGTCAGAGAGAAAAGAGACAAATGCTGGTGCTCACTTCCTTTTATCCCCTTAATTCAGTCTTGGGTCCACACCCACAGGATGGTGCTGCCCATATTCAGAATGGGTCTTCCTTCCTCAGTTAAACCTCTCTGGAAACACCTTTACAGACATGCTCAGAGCTGGGTCCCCCAGGAGATTCTAAATACAGTCAAGCAGACAATAATGATGAAACATCACATCTTTTAAAATATCTGATTGTTTACAAGTTTGGGCAAATAGGAATAAAGCTGCTATAAACCTTCATGTGCAGATTTTTTGTGGTTTGGGTTGTGATTGTTCTGGGTTGTGTTTTGTTTTATTTTGTTTTTCCTGGTGCTGGAGATCAGATCCACACTCTTACAAATGCTAGGCAAGCACCCTAACACGGAGCCATTCCCTAGCCCAAGTGGAAAGGGTTTTGTGTCAACATAGTTTTTACTTATTTGAGTAAATATCCCTTGGAGTATAGGGATCCCCAATTGTTGGTTGATATCATCTGTTGGTCCTTTAATCAGGTGTGCCCCAATCCACACAATGTTCTTCCCTCCTAGAACAAGGCTGGCAGCTTCACAAGACTGTAAGCCTCAGAGCTGTTTCCTGCCTGCTGGCTAACAGTCCCTAGGCTGAGTTCTGGCAAGAAGGGGGGAGGGAACCTTGGGAAGTCACCAGAAGAGGAATGAAAGAAACGGACTCAGAGAGAAGGTCCAGGAGAAAGACTAAGATTTAATGTTGTAACTCACTGCTTTTATACAAACCCTGGCATGGGCTGGGACACATACCCATAATTGGGGGCTGGGGCAGGCAATTGGGACAAGGGAACCTCAGGCTATATTCCAGATCAAAGTTCTTTCCTAAGAGATCAAAGACAGCCCAGGCTTCACAGGTCTGTGAGGATAACAGCAAGGATCGAGGCTTGGGCTGTTTGCTAACTGCTTTTAAGTACTTCTGCCAAAAGAATGCCTACATCTAGTGACTGAATTCTAGAGTGTTTTACTCTCAGACCTATCTCTCTATGTCCTCAGAAATTCTTCAATTACATTTCTGATTTTCTTTTTTCACCTTTTTATTTTATTTTTAATATATATTTTCAAGATTATCAAATCTAGACCCATGTCCCCCCATCCCCCCACCCCACCAGAGCTCATGGAGTCTGCCAAAGATGCTTTTCATCTCTTTCTCAGTCTTTCTCGATATTCTCCATGTGGAAGTTGACTGTTTTGAGCAGAAGTTCAGTTTCAGTCAGTTCTTTGATGCAGTCCTTTCTGTTGCTGTTGTTGTTGTTATTGTTCTTGTTTCCAATGTGCATCACTCCCAACTGCTTGGACAAAAGCTCAAGGGGTCGTGCACAAGAAATACTTACAATTAGGTAATTGGCACTAGCATCCAGAGATGAGGGATACCATTCGTCATTTGTTTTTCTGGGACTGTGTTACTTCACTCAGCATGAGGTCTTCTAGCTCCAGCCATTTTCCTGCAATGCTCATGATGTCATCTTTCTTTACTGCTGCATAGAACTTCATTGTGTAGATGTACCACATTTTCTCTATCCACTCATCAGTTGAAGGGCATTTGGGTTGGTTCCAGTTCCTTGCTATTGTGAAGAGAGCTGCAATAAACATGGCCGTGCATGTATCTCTGAGTTGGGATGAGTCTTGAGGGTACATGCCTAGGAGCGGTATGGCTGGGTTGGGTGGCAAGTTCATTCCAAGTCTTCCAAGGGTTCTCCACACTGCTTTCCATAGTGGCTGTATGAGTTTACATTCCCACCAGCAGTGGATGAGTGTTCCTCTTTCCCCACAACCTCTCCAGCACTTGGTATCATTTGTTTTCTTGATCCTAGCCAGTCTTATTGGAGTAAGATGATATCTTAAAGTGGTTTTGATTTGCATTTCCTTAATGATTAAGTGATGTGGACACTTCTTAAGGGTGTTTCTCAGCCATCTCTAATTCCTCCTTGTTGAAGTCTCTGTTAAGCTCTTTGCTCCATCTATTGAGTGGGTCATTTGTTTTCTTTCTTCTTTTTATTGTTTTTTGTTCTTTTGGTTTTTGTTTGGTTTTTTTTTGGTCTTTTCAAGACAGGGTTCTCCCTGTAGCCCCAAGCTGGACTTGAACTCACTCTGTGACCAAGGGGCTGGCTGGAACTCATCTCTAGACTTCTTGGCTGGCCTTGAAGTCACAGTATTCCACCTGCCTCTGCCTCCCAGTGCTAGCTGTGGTTTTGTAATTCTTAGGCATTCTTCTTTGTTTTTTGAGTTAGTTTATCTATTCTGGAAATCCAGGTTTTGTCTCAGATGTTTCTGCGTGAAGGTTTCCTCCCACTCTGTGGATTTCTCTTCATTCTTTGATTGTTTCTTTTGATGTACAGAAGCTTTGAGTTTAATCGGTTCCATTTGTCAATTGTCTAATCTTGCACAGCGGCTGTCTGATTGAATTAGAAGTCTTTTCCTATGCCTATATTTGTAGTCTGCTGCCAACGTTTCTTCTCTCATTTCAAGTTTGGGGTTTCATGTTGAGGTCTTTGATACATCGGGAATTGACTTTTGTACAGGGGTTCAAGAGATAGTGGTGAGAGGTAAGGGGTTTAATTTCATTCTTCACAAGTGGTGAACCAGTTTTTTCCAACAACCACTTGGAGACGATGTCTTTTCTCCATTTTGTTTCTTGGGCCCCCTTGTCAAATACGAGATGGCCATGAAATGTTATGTGCTCAGGTTTGGATTCTTCGGTTTGTTTATTCTACTGGTCAACGGTCTGTTTTTGTGCCAGTTACCAGGCTCTTTTTATGACTTATAGCCATTGTAGTATAGTTTGAAAGTCTGGTATAGAGATCCCCCCTGTGTAGCTTTTTCAGTCAGGGTTTGTTTTGGCTATTCCGGGTGGGTCTCTTTTGTTTTTCCAAATGAATTTTAATGACTTCTTTCTATACCAAGCTGGAAGACAACTCTTGGGTATTTTTTTGATTGGATTGTGTTAAATCTATAAAAGAGGTTGGTGAGAAGGGACATATTACAATGCTGAAATTTACCCAAGCCATGAACATGGGAGGGTTTTTCCCATCTTTGATGTCTTCTTCAATTTCTTTTTTTCTTTCTTTTTGTTTTTTATTGATGCTTTGTGTATGTCCATATCAGCATGTTCAATCAGTTCAGGCATCTCATTTTTCCCTTTCCCTTTACCCCACCCCACCCCCACCCCATCCCAGATCATGCATTCTGCCATAACTGTCCTGCATCTTTCTCTCAGTTTTTTTCTTTTTTTAACAATAAGTGATCAGTCATGAGTCAATTTCTTTCTTAAGGGTTTTAAAATTTTTGTATAGAGGTCTTTGGTGTCTTTGGTAGATTTGTTCCCTTGGTATTTTATTGCTTTTGAGGTGGCTATTGTGAGTGGGAAGGTGTCTTGAAATTCAGTCTCCAGTTGTTGTTGGTGTAAAGAAAAGGCCCACTGAATTCTTTTCAGGTTAATGTGTATTCTCGCCACTTTGTGAAGCGGGAATCCCGGCGAGGAAGGTGGCGGGTGGAGGGGGTAGGGCATCCTAAGGAAACAAATCAGAGCATCAGCAAAGAGGAGAATCTGAACGGCCGCGGGTCCAAGGAGCCACTCCTTTAAATTTCATTTTCTGCCTATTGCTCTAGCACGTATTTCAAGCACTAGACTTGAAGAGGAGGTGGTGACAGGGGCAGCCTTTCCCAATTTCCTCCTTTAAAGGGAATGTTTCTTCATTTCCCCATTTAGGGATGATGGGTTTCCTGTATATGGCTTTGATTTAACATTGAGGAATGATCCCTCAAATCCAATTCTCTCTAGGACTTTAAGCATAAGAGGTGTGGATTTTGTCACAGGCTTTTTCAGCAACATTTCTGATTTTCCTACTTTGCATTGGTTCCTGTTTAAAGTACCTGGCCTGGAGAGAGAGGGGCAATTAGGGCACAAAACAGACGAGGCCAGTAAAGGAAAAATTTGGATATCTGGGATCTGGACTGGCAGATCTGCATTTAAGTAAATCTGATAGGGCAGTCTCTCCAGGTCCAGCGAAGCCCCAAAATGTCAAATTATTAGAAGCTAGAGACATGCCTAATGTATGGGGCAAGACCCAGTATTATACTCAAAGAACTTGGAATCAGTGAAAGCAGCTCCTACGCCAGGGCTGTTAAAAATGCCCAAAGCACAGTTCTCACCTTCTAGGAACAGAATGGACACTTCCTTCTTTTCCTCCACTCTTATTAGGAATAATAATCACCTCCCAGATGGAAGCTGGTAAAATTCCCAGCAGGGCCAGACTTCTGTGTCAGAAAGAGACTGACTACTCAATCAGAGCAGTGGCAAATCCAGGTCCAGTGGATGGCAGCAAGCTTCTCCGGTGGCCTTTGAGTTACCAGGAAGAGGTCAAGTACCCCCAGACGTATTTTTCCTAGGCATGAGGTATTAATCAGAGTTCTCTTGTTGCCAGGGGACCACAGAATTCCCCCAGCTCGTATAACCAGAAAGGTCTCTTATAATGGTTTTAAAGAAGATCACAGAAGAGGGGGGGGAAGCATTGGAAGTACAAAAGAAGCACGCACTGGAAAGAGGCTCCCGGAAGGACTCCCAAAACCACAACAGAGAACTACATTCACAGGACCTGCTTCTATGTGATCTGAGAGCATCAGAAGCAGGAAGTGATGGCCAGCAAGCCACCTCCCAAAGCCTCCAGATTCATGTAGCCTCCACAACATCTCCCTACAAAATTCACTATGACATGAAAAAATTACATCTAACCTGTGGAAAGCAATCTTCTACTCTAGCTACACAGGAGTCTGGAAAAATGCCATTTGTAGTTCACTCCTATTGGAATGGGGATGTATATACCAATCTATGTGTCCTCTGCTTTCACTGGGCTCTAGAGGATCACAGCATGTTTACTTTTTTAAAAAATGACTTTTACTGAACAAAGTTCTACAGATCCTTAGTAATTCTGCCTGCTTTTCAGAATTATTCAGAAAATGTGATAGTTCTTTTTCTTCTTTCTATCTCTGTTCTAAGCATGGTTTGGGGTGGGGGGGTACTTTGTGCTGCCTCACTCTTTTTCTAAGCTCCCCTTCCTGCCATGTGATTGCTTATTGGTCATGTGGATGGTTGATAACCTCCATTCATTAGATTAAACTCAGATGGCAAGTCCTTTTCTTTCCTTGCTTTGCTTGCTTCTTGCTTGCAATATAATATTTGTGCTACTTAATTCATATAATTCTTTTTTTTTGGTATTTTGAGGACAGGGTTTTCCCTTTTAGCCAGCTCGCTTGGAACTCACTATGTAGACCAGGCAAACCAGGCTGGCCTTGAATCACAGAGATCCTGCCTGCTCTTGCCCCCAAGTGCTAGCTTAAAGGTGGGTGACCACCACCCCACAGAAATTAATACATTCTTTTAATAGAATATTGGTTTTTATTGATTACTTTGAGCATGTCTAACTTTGTATTTGATCATATTTACTTTCCATTTTTTGTGCCTACACCGAACTCCTCCCACAGAAAGAGTTTTTGGCCTTCACTTCCCTACCCCCTCCCAACTTTTTGTTATTTTGGTATGGGGGGTAATGATTGTTGTTATGGAGATGGTTAGGTGTCTTAGGAGTGGATTGCATGGTGCATGTACGCAAACTGCATCCCAGGGGCATTGCAATGGCCTCAGGGAGTGTACTGAGGGCGGTGGGAGCCACCATGTTGGGGCTGGAACTTGGGAGAACAGGTCCTCTGCAAGAGCAGCAGCACTCGGAATCACTGAGCCATATGGCCAAGGCCCCGCGTTGTCTTGTTCTGGAAATAACGCCCTAGTCCAATTTGTGTTCCCATATACTCATAAGGAATGGGGACCTATCTACTGGGCATGGCTGGACCTTACCAAAGGAGCCAATCCTTAAAGAAAATGTGACTCTACATACCTCATGAAGCCAAAACTATCCAATAGTCCTATGGCTGAGTACTCAGGGAGCCCCCTCCCTGAACTTCAAGAACAGTGCGGTTTGAGTCTTGTTGCGAGTCTGTGGCAGGCATCCACACTGCCGTGTGAGTTCCTGTGCAGTGGTCTGTATGTACAAAACAGGATAGGGTTGTCAATTGGACTTCCACCCTCTCCACGCTCTTACACACTTTCTAGCCCCATAAGTAGTACACTTGAAGACGGGGGGGGAGTGAAAGGGCTGTGGGGTTGTAAGTATGAGGATGGCCGCACAAGGGGCGGGAGAATGTAGACAGGGAAGGGCGGGCGGGGGGGCCACAGTAGCGTCCCCGGGCGCGCCGCTGGGCAGCTGGGATAGATGCCTAACAAGCTGGGCGGCGCTGGAGGTCTTTCGTGTTAAACGCGAAGTAAAACGTCCTGGACGTTAAACGAATTAAACTGAAAAGCAAATTTATCCAAAACAAAAACACAAAAGCAGGCCAAACAAATAAGCATCCAATACACTGTGGCTCGGGTCCCCCTACCTCCCATGGTCCAACTTTTCAAAGGCTCAAGGCCCACTTGGAAGGATACTTAAAGGTTACTGTGCTTAGCTTCCTGTTGGCATACAGGGATACCTTCTTATGTTGGGTAATCTTGGTTGCCAATTAGACATACCTGGGAAGAAGAAACCTCAACTGAGGAACCGAAGAATTTCCTCCATTAAACTGACCAGTGGGTGTGTTTGTGAGGCATTTTCTTGGATTGTTGCTCCTTGAGTAGAAGGGACAGCTCATTGTTTTTGGCACTTGCATCCTGGCTGTGGTGGGCTGGTCTGTGTAGGAAAAGGATAAAGCTGAACATTAAGGCCTTGGAGCAGAGCCGAGTAAGAAGTGTTCCTCCATGGATTTCTTTAAGTCCCTGACCTATTCGGGAGTCCTACCTGGCCTCGCCATTCAGCAATGCAGTGTAACTTGTCGATAAAAATAACTACCTTTTCCCTTCAAGTTGATTTTGGTCATGGTGTTTTCACAGTTACAGAAAGCACAAATAGGACACCAACGTTAAGGGGCCTGTCTTGGCTACTGAGTAAGTTCAAGGCCAACCTGAGCTCTAGTAAAAACCTCTGCTGGAAAACGAAAAAGAAAGCTGGAGACATAACTCAACGATAGACACTTGCCTAGATTGTATAAGGCCCTGATTGTTCAAACCTAATACATAACATCTTCATACATTCACACACACACATACACACCAAAACTTATATACAAACTGAAAAAGTCATTGTCTGAGCTAGTCCGTCAGCTCACTTCATGAGCTAACTCATGATTTATTAAGACTGGTTGAAGCAACGGCTCATTAGCTAACTGTCATAAAGTTATCAGAACTATTTGGAAAACTTGGTTGAGAAGGAGTCTGGATTCACTGACGAAAAGTCCAATTATTGGATAGAAATGCTTGTTGCAATGTCCAGAGGTTGTTGATGTTGGAAGGGCACTGATTACTAAGGAGGGTGTCAAGGACGTCACATACTTGACATTACTATTCCCAATAGGTGGATAATTATGACAGACATCATCTGCTGCAGCCTAAAGAAGACAAAGCCTAACAAAACAAGCTGGTGCACTAAAGATGCAACAGAATATCAGCTCAAAAAGAATGTGACCTGAAGAAGCAAGAGAGTTACTTTGTTGAAGTAGAAGTTGGTTTCCCAAATAGCAAACCTCAAACAGGACTTCCATGGGCTAAAACCAGAATTCCACAATTAGGTCTTCTTCAGCCTCTATGGAGAGTTCCTTCTCATCTCTATGCCTCGTGCATTGCATGATGACAACTGGCAGAGCAAACTATCTACGCCGGTGGGCCTCCAGACCTCCACGGTGTACCGCGGGGGCCGCCACCCTATAAGCCCGAGGACTGCCCAGCCAAGTGGGAGGTGCAGGGCGAGGGTGTGAGTGTGAGTACGAGGGCCTAGGAAAAGCAAGAGTAACGGAAGAATATCTCTTGATGAAGTAGGCAGGAAAAATACTTATTAAAATATAAGTAGGGTGAAGGTACTTAAACGAAGGGGAATGGCACAGACGGTTCCAAGAGGCATCTGGCCGCTCTTAGAGGACCTGGGTTAGAATCCCAGTACCCATACGGGTGCTAAATAACAATTGTCCAGAACTCCAGTGCCAGGAGATCTATGCCCGCTTGCTGACCACCATAGGTGTTCGGAAGGACACATGGGTGATCTTCCAGACATGCAGGCAAAACACTCACACTATAAAATATAGTAAATAATAATTTTTTTGCGTCTTTTTTGATACAACAGTCTCCTGTAGCCCAGAAGGCTGCGGACTCACTATGTAGCTCAGGCTGGGCCTTGAANTTTTATTTTTTATTTTTTATGTGTATGAGTGTACTGTCTGCATGTAGGTTGGTGCACCTGTGTCGTGCAATGCCGTGGAGGTCAGAAGAGGGTGTCAGAGTCCCCTGGAACTGGAGTTAAAGATGGTTCTTAGCTGCCATGTGGGTGCTGGGGATTGAAACCAGGTCCTCTGCAAGAGCAGTCGGCGCTCTTAACCTCTAGGCCAACTCTCCAGCCCCTATGTTAACTTTTATACTTAGGCATATTTTTTTTTTTTATTGATGCTTTGTGTATTTCATACATCATTTTCCAATTCAGTTCAGGCATATTTCCCTTTCCCTTTCCCCCACCCCACCCCACCCCATCCCAGATCATGCATTCTGCCATAACTGTCCTGCATCTTTCTCTCAGTTTTTTTCCATTTTTTTTTAACAATAAGTGATAAGTCATGAGTCAATTTCTTTCTTTAAGGGTTTAAAATTTTTGTTGTAGAGATCTTTGTTGTCTTTGGTTAGATTTGTTCCTAGGTATTTTATTGCTTTTGAGGCTATTGTGAGTGGGAAGGTGTCCTTGAATTCCTTCTCCAGTTGTTGTTGGTGTAAAGAAAGGCCACTGATTTCTTTTAGGTTAATTTTGTATCCTGCCACTTTGCTGAAGCTGTTAATCATTTCTAGGAGTTTTCTGGTGGAGTTTTTAGCATCCCTTAAGTAAACAAATCATATCATCAGCAAATAGGGATAACTTAACTTCCTCTTTTCCAATTAGCACTCCTTTAATTTCATTTTCTTGCCTTATTGCTCTAGCAAGTATTTCAAGCACTATATTGAAGAGGAGTGGTGACAGGGGCAGCCTTGCCAAGTTCCTACCTTTAAAGGGAATGTTTCTGTCATTTCCCCATTTAGGATGATGGGTTTCCTGTATATGGCTTTGATTACATTGAGGAATGATCCGTCCAATCCAATTCTCTCTAGGACTTTAAGCATGAAGAGGTGCTGGATTTTGTCAAAGGCTTTTTCAGCAACATTTCTGATTTTCCTACTTTGCATTGGTTCCTGTTTAAAGTACCTGGCCTGGAGAGAGAGGGGCAATTAGGGCACAAAACAGACGAGGCCAGTAAAGGAAAAATTTGGATATCTGGGATCTGGACTGGCAGATCTGCATTTAAGTAAATCTGATAGGGCAGTCTCTCCAGGTCCAGCGAAGCCCCAAAATGTCAAATTATTAGAAGCTAGAGACATGCCTAATGTATGGGGTAAGACCCAGTATTATACTCAAAGAACTTGGAATCAGTGAAAGCAGCTCCTACGCCAGGGCTGTTAAAAATGCCCAAAGCACAGTTCTCACCTTCTAGGAACAGAATGGACACTTCCTTCTTTTCCTCCACTCTTATTAGGAATAATAATCACCTCCCAGATGGAAGCTGGTAAAATTCCCAGCAGGGCCAGACTTCTGTGTCAGAAAGAGACTGACTACTCAATCAGAGCAGTGGCAAATCCAGGTCCAGTGGATGGCAGCAAGCTTCTCCGGTGGCCTTTGAGTTACCAGGAAGAGGTC
Organism: Rhizomys pruinosus; assembly: GCA_009823505.1. Lineage (NCBI taxonomy): Eukaryota > Metazoa > Chordata > Mammalia > Rodentia > Spalacidae > Rhizomys > Rhizomys pruinosus. The sequence continues at coordinate 1,699,872 of VZQC01007398.1, read as the reverse complement.
AAGTACCCCAGACGTATTTTTCCTAGGCATGAGGTATTAATCAGAGTTCTCTGTGTTGCAGACCACAGAATCCACCCCAGCTAGTATAAACAGAAAGGTATCTATTAATGGTTAAAGACAGATCACAGAAACATTGGAAGTACAAAAGAAGCACGCACTGGAAAGAGGCTCCCGGAAGGACTCCCAAAACCACAACAGAGAACTACATTCACAGGACCTGCTTCTATGTGATCTGAGAGCATCAGAAGCAGGAAGTGATGGCCAGCAAGCCACCTCCCAAAGCCTCCAGATTCATGTAGCCTCCACAACATCTCCCTACAAAATTCACTATGACATGAAAAAATTACATCTAACCTGTGGAAAGCAATCTTCTACTCTAGCTACACAGGAGTCTGGAAAAATGCCATTTGTAGTTCACTCCTATTGGAATGGGGATGTATATACCAATCTATGTGTCCTCTGCTTTCACTGGGCTCTAGAGGATCACAGCATGTTTACTTTTTTAAAAAAATGAATTACTGAACAAAGTTCTACAGATCCTTAGTAATTCTGCCTGCTTTTCAGAATTATTCAGAAAATGTGATAGTTCTTTTTCTTCTTTCTATCTCTGTTCTAAGCATGGTTTGGGGTGGGGGGGTACTTTGTGCTGCCTCACTCTTTTTCTAAGCTCCCCTTCCTGCCATGTGATTGCTTATTGGTCATGTGGATGGTTGATAACCTCCATTCATTAGATTAAACTCAGATGGCACGTCCTTTTCTTTCTTGCTTGCTTGCTTGCTTGCTTGCTTGCAATATAATATTTGTGCTACTTAATTCATATAATTCTTTTTTTTTGGTATTTTTGAGACAGGGTCTCCCTGTAGCCCCAGCTAGCTTGGAACTCACTATGTAGACCAGCCTAGCCTTGAACTCACAGAGATCTGCCTGCTTCTGCCTCCCAAGTGCTAAGATTAAAGGTGTGTGCCACCACCCACAGAAATTAATACAATTCTTTTAATAGAATATTGGTATTGATTCTTTGAGCATTTCAAACTTTGTATTTGATCATATTTACTTTCCATTCCTACCCCTAACTCCTCCCAAGAAGAGTTTTGGCCTACTTCTCTACCCCCTCCCAACTTTGTGTTCTTTTTTATTGTTTTTAATATTTTTATTTATATTTTTATGTGTATGAGTGTATTGCATGCATGTACATAACTGCACCCATGTCATGCAATGCCCATGGAGGTACTAGTGGTTGTTAGCCACCATGTTGGTGCTGGGAATAGAACAGGTCCTCTGCAAGAGCAGTCAGCACTCTTAATCACTGAGCCATATGTCCAGGCCCTCTTTTTCTTTTCTGAAATAACTCACCTAGTCCAATTTGTGTTACCCATATACTCCTAGGAATGGGACCATCTACTGGAGCATGGCTGACCTACCCAAAGGAGCCACATCCTTAAAGAAAAGTGACTCTCCCTACCTCAGAAGCCAAAACTATCAATAGCTCCTCCTGGATGAGTACTCATGAGCCCCTCCCTGACTTCAGAATGTTTGCTGGTTTGATCTTGTGCTAGTCTTGTGCAGGCATCCACAGCTGCTGTGAGTTCCTGTGCAGTTGTCCTGTCATGTCCAAAAGATAGAGTTTCACTCTGGACTTCCACCATCTCCAGCTCTTACACACTTTCTATTCCCCATAATAGTACCTGAGACCTGGGGTGGAGGCAAGGGTGTGTGATATAGATGTCCCATTTGTGGCTAAGTATACAGCATGGCTTTTTTTTTCCCCATCTCTTCCCTATTCTCTTCCTCTGGGCAGCTGTTAAGATTTACAGCTTGTCTGCTCTGGAGTCTTTCTTTTAAACTCTAATAAAAATGTCCTGGAGCTTAAAAGAAAAGCAACTATACAAACAAAAAACAAAAGCAGGCAAACAAATAAGAAACACTGTGGCTATGGCCCTACCTCCCATGGTCCAACTTTTCAAAGGCTCAAGGCCCACTTGGAAGGATACTTAAAGGTTACTGTGCTTAGCTTCCTGTTGGCATACAGGGATACCTTCTTATGTTGGGTAATCTTGGTTGCCAATTAGACATACCTGGGAAGAGGAAACCTCATCGAAGAATTTCCTCCATAAAGTCAGCCTATGGGTATGTCTGTGGGACATTTTCTTGATTGCTAATTGATGTAGGAAGGGACAGCTCATTGTGGGCAGTGCCATCCTTGGGCTGGTGGGCCTGGTCTGTGTAAGAAAGAAAGCTGAACATAAGCCTTGGAGCAAGCCAGTAAGCAGTGTTCCTCCATGGATTCTTTAAGTTCCTGACCTATGGAGTTCCTACCTTGGCTGCCCTCAGCAATGCAGTGTAACCTGTAAGATAAAATAAATACTTTTCCCTTCAAGTTGATTTTGGTCATGGTGTTTATCACAGTTACAGAAAGCAAAATAGGACACAAGTTAAGGCCTGTCTGGGCTACAGAGTAAGTTCAAGGCCAACCTGAGCATCTTAGTAAAACCTCTGCTGGAAAACGAAAAAGAAAGCTGGAGACATAACTCAACGATAGACACTTGCCTAGATTGTATAAGGCCCTGAGTTCAAACCTTAATACATACACACATACATACACACACACATACACACACAAACTTATATAAACTGAAGTCATTGTCCTGAGCTAGTCAGTCAGCTCACTTCATGAGCTAACTCATGATTTATTAAGACTGGTTGAAGCAACGGCTCATTAGCTAACTGTCATAAAGTTATCAGAACTATTTGGAAAACTTGGTTGAGAAGGAGTCTGGATTCACTGACAAAAAGTCCAATTATTGGATAGAAATGCTTGTTGCAATGTCCAGAGGTTGTTGATGTTGGAAGGGCACTCATTACTAAGGAGGGTGTCAAGGACGTCACATACTTGACATTACTATTCCCAATAGGTGGATAATTATGACAGACATCATCTGCTGCAGCCTAAAGAAGACAAAGCCTAACAAAACAAGCTGGTGCACTAAAGATGCAACAGAATATCAGCTCAAAAAGAATGTGACCTGAAGAAGCAAGAGAGTTACTTTGTTGAAGTAGAAGTTGGTTTCCCAAATAGCAAACCTCAAACAGGACTTCCATGGGCTAAAACCAGAATTCCACAATTAGGTCTTCTTCAGCCTCTATGGAGAGTTCCTTCTCATCTCTATGCCTCGTGCATTGCATGATGACAACTGGCAGAGCAAACTTATCTACGCCTGTGGCCTCAGCCTCCCCTGTGACCTCTGTGTCCTCCACCTCTAAGCCCTATGCCTGCCCATCCAAGTGGGATCTGTTCATGTAGATCTGTGTGAGACCTAGTGCCTAGCTAAAAGCAATAGAAGATATCTCTGATTAATTTATGCAGGAAAATAACTTATTTAAAAATATTAAGTAGGGTGGAGGCTAAAGAGATGGCACAAAGGTTAAGAGCACTGGCGCTCTTACAGAGGACCTGGTTCAGATCCCAGTACCCATATGGGGGCTAACAGGGTCCATAACTCCAGTTCCAGGAGATCTTATGCCCTCTTCTGACCACCATAGGCTCTGAATGACACAGGTGTACTTACATACATACAGGCAAAACACTCATACACATAAAATAAGTAAATAAATAATTTTTTTGGTCTTTTTGAGACAAAGTCTCCCTGTAGCCCCAGAAGGCCTGGGACTCACTATGTAGACCAGGCTGGACTTGAATTTGCAGAGATCCACCTGCCTCTGCCTCCCAAACGCTGGGATTAAAAGTATGTGCCATCGGGGCTGGAGAGATGGCCTAGCGGTTAAGAGCGCCGACCGCTCTTACAGAGGACCCGGGTTCGATCCCCAGCACCCACATGGCGGCCGAGAACCATCTGAAACTCCAATTCCAGGAGAACTCCAGTTCCAGGGGAATCTGAGACCCTCTTCTGACCTCCACGGCATTGTGCGACACGGGTGCACAAACTTGCCTGCAGACAGTACATTCATACAAATACGGAAATAAATAAAATTAATTAAAAAAAATTTTTTTTAAGTATGTGCCATCACACCCAGCATAAATAAATAATTTTTTTTAAAAATTCATTCACAGAATCTCTGAGAGGACAATCAGGAAGCATGGCAAAAAATAATATCAAAGACCATGTCAAAGAGCTGCCATTAGTGGACAAAGCTGTAGACTCCTGGGCCACAAATACTATTAACATTGAACATGATACTCCAGCTTGCACAGCTGTCATTTCAGCCTCTTAATGCTGGCTGTGGAGGGCACTGCCACCATCTCCCTCAGCTGATCATATTCAGGGAGCCTATTGATTCTTTGGGTCGTTAGTTTTCAAATCTGAAAAGGAAGTGCCTAGGTGACAGAGGTGAGGCCATGTGCCCAAGCCTTGAATTTCAGGAAATCCGACAGACTCTCAATTTTTTTTTTTTTTTGTCATTTTGAGATAGGGTCTCTCTGTAGTCCCACTTGTAGACCAGGCTGGCCTTGACTCACAGAGATCTGCCTGCCTCTGCCTCCCAAGTGCTGGGATTAAAGGTGTGCACCACCACACCTGACTGAGACTCTCAAATTTTTAGCCTTATGGTAGGATACAGGCTCTGAGACATCAGTTCAGGGAAAGGACTAGACACTAGAGACAGGTAGGAACAAAAGACAGAGATAGTGAGAGGCCCCTAAGCCACCATGGAGATCATCAAATTCTGTGTTAATCTTGCACACCTACAGTAGATCATTGGGTGGACCCACAAAACCAAAAGAAAACAAAACCAAAAGTGTCAAGCCACTGAAATTGTGGTGTTCATTCCTTAGAACAGCTAGTAACATTATTCTAACTACCATAGTGGTCAAAATCATTTGAATTTCCACTTCATTGCCTCAAGAGAGACCTCAAATTCACCTCATCATTTCTTTCCTTTTTAAAAAAAATCATTTTTAATTATGTGTATATATGTGTGTTTGCATGTGAGTTTGTGAGTGTATGTATGTGCTTGGTGAGTCCAGAAGAGGGTACTGGATTCTCAGGAGCAAGAGTTACACGTAGTTGTGAGTAGCCCAATGTGGGTGGTGAGAATTGAACTCAGGTCCTCGCAAGAACAGTAGGTGCTCTTAACTGCTGAGCTTATCTCCAGCCCCCAGATCACCTTCTGTATCCTATATCTTCAATCATATTCTTTCTTACTTTCAATGTCCATCATTCAGAGAACCCTGTTTGTCACCTGCTTCACCCCTGCCACATTCTGCAAGCCAAATCTGCTAGACAAATCTAGCAGACTCTCTCCTACCAACCCTTCCTTGGCTTTCCTTCTCTACTTGCTTATTTACCAATTCTCATCTAATTTCTGTTCTTCCCTAACTACTAAATCAGTCTCTTAATTGGTCCCTGCTTCATTCTGCCTCAGTTCCAGTCTACCCATCCATCTATCATCTATCCATCCACCCAATCATCTATCCATCCATCTATCCAGCCACCCACCCAGCTACACCATCTACCCATTCATCCACTATTTCAATTTATATTATTAAATGCATTGCCATGTGCTAGACAATGTAAATACTATAATAAACGAGTCACTTTACTATAATAAGACATTTCCCTAGTAAATATATAATCACAGGTACCATGAAAGAAAATTACAAAGTGCTGTGAGAGCATCACAATGGGGCCCTGCACTGGTAAAGAGATCAGGGAAGCTTTCCCTAAAGAGATTACCTTTCAGCTGATGGTTAAAGGGTGAAGGAGAGAACCTGACCAATGGGGGTGAGACTGAGGTCTTATAAGCAGAGGGAATAGTGTATGTCAGTGCTGTCAGACAGAGAAGAGCAGGACACATTTAGGAAACCAAATGAGATTAATGTGGCAGAGGAGCCAGTCTTTTGTATTATATTTCCAGGACCAAGCAGCATGCCTGGCACATAAGAGAAATTTCAATAGTTTGCTGAAGGAGAAAATGTATGTATGTATGTTTGATGGAGATATACAGACAGAGGTGAAACTATAACTCAGGGCTCAACCTATCACAGACTTCAGCCTTCCGCTAGCCTGCCACCTCAAATCTCTACCCCACCTTAACGCCAGAGGTGCTTATGCCACCCAGGCACTTATCACACTGTATGTAATCGGCTGATTATTGTCTCCTCCTCCCCCATAATGAGTGCCACAGGCCCTTGTCTTGTTTACCAATAGAGCCCCAGCACCCAGCCCATTACAAGCACAGAGGAACTATTGCATATAAATGTTTGATGAGTTGGTAGGCATCAAAGTCAGGAGGGCAGGAGAGGGTGGAGTGGAGAGTGAGTAACAGAGGAGTCAGTGGCCAGCACAGAAGGAACTGAAAGCCAAGTGGAACATTTGCATGCCAGCGGCATTCATCATTCAGGTTTGGAGACAAGCCCAGAGCCTGCAGGTAAGCAAGGAAGCAGGTGCAAAGGACTCACGGAAGAGCCTCAGGGCGGGCCCACACCAGCCAGGGGATGGCATTCTTCTGGCTGCTGTACAGGCGTAGTTTACAAAGCTGTCAGGTCACATCATGGCCTTCAGAAGGCCCCACCCTTGACATTTAACCTTCTGTACTATGACTGAAAGACAGGGAGAAAAGGAGGGACAGAGACACAGAGTCACAAAGACACAAGAGAGAAAAGTTGTGTGTGTGCCCAAACATACACACATGCACAGGCCAAATTCCCGCCCACACCCATGTGTGGATACCCTGTCCCTCTTCGCCTGTGCTGCCCTGCCCAGCCCAGTGCCTGGCCTTTTATAGGAGTGAGCACAGGTGCACTAGAGAAGATCAAGCTGGAGTGAGGCCAGCTAAAGTGAGGCCCTTAGACAAACAGAACCTTGCTGGGAAAACTAGCAACACTAAGCCCCACAGACAGTTGTGACTTGTGTCTGAGAGCTTTCTGTTGGCTTGCTGGAAACCAGACTTCCTACACTGCCTATTCTGGTCTTCTTTTGACTTCATGCCTTTCAAAATGATGTTCCACCCATTTCATTCTTCCTCTTTGGCACCTTGTTCCTGCAAAGGCTACACTGAATCTTCATGCACTGTGCTGGATATTATATCACCAAATGGGATTCTGTGAATTTATTTATTTATTTATTTACTCAGGGTTTCACCATTTGGGACAGGCTAGCCTAGAACTCACAATTATTCTGCTTCAGCTTCCCTTGAAGCTGGTATTACAAGTAAGAGCCACTGTACCCTGTCTGTACTATTTGATCTTAATATTTTCCTTAAATATATTTTGTCATAGACAAGAGTGACTAATGAACCAACACTGGAGTTATTTGGGTCAGAGATGCCACTAATTAATTGCTTCCCAAATATGCAGGCATGTGATCCTTCAGAGAAGCTAGAAACAAACACCCATTTGACCCCACTGGCAGGGATAATGAAGCCCCAGGGCTTCATCTCGGCACTAGCATTTGCTCACTTTGCACATGGATATTCCTCACTCTTATCAAGGACCTCAATCCTTGGGCCTCATAGTTTTATGCTAGAGAAATTTCCAGGGATGATGCTAAAAGCAAAGCAGTCCTAGGTAAACCAGGTCAGGCGGTCAAACTCAGGCCTGTTGCTGCAAAACTCATTCCTGGCAAGGACCTGGCTCTCAGAACAGGCACTCAGCCAGCCCCAGCTCTCTAGATCCAGGCCACTCAAACCTTGGGGCCTGCTGACTCAGACACACCTGGGCTGCCAAGTTGTCCTAGCAGGAACAGAAAGGGCAGCTTTTAGCTCAGAGGAGGGTGGAGACAGACCTGCTGCTCTAGTTCATTGCTGCCTCCCTTACAGGAAGCACAGACTTCTGCCAAGCCAGGGCTCCATAGGGATGGTTTAGTAGTGATCCTGATTATCTCTGTTCAGGGGACTTAAAGCCTTAGATCCTGGCCTCATGTGTCACCTCCTTCAATTCTCCTCCCTCGGGGTTAGCCTGGAAGATCCTTGCTGCCCAAATCACCCTTCATTGTTCCACTCCAAGGGAACTCTTTAAGGCTTAATATCCCAATACCTTTTGGCCAATACCCATCAACATCCTGCTGCCCTTTACCCCTAAAGTGACCTTGTGCCTACCAAACTTCCTGTGCCCCAGGGCTGGGACTTTTACCTCCTGGGCAAACCTCTAATGTATGGTGGGCTTCTTCATCCTCAGATTTGAGGATCTACATTCCAGAGCTGGCACCTCCTGTAGGTTCTATTTCCTCACCTACCCAGCAGTACCCTCAAGGTCAGTCACAATCGACTAGGTGAGGAGGCGAAAACAAGACACCAAGGAAAGTGCCAACCTTCCCTCTTCCTAATCAACACATTTACAACCAGCTAGCAGGTCCCTGCTGTGAGGAGGTGGGGGAATAGCAAGGAGCTGTTTGCAGCCTCACAGCCTCAGAACTGGAAGGAACAGAGTGGGTCACTAAGGCCTGTATCCCAACTGTATAGGAATTTTACTGCACTCTCCACACAAAGGAGCCTCTAGCTTTCACTCAGTTCTGCCAGGATGGGTGCTCTCCCCATTTCCTGTGGCTGGCTGCTGGTGAGCAACGCCCTGTAGGGAAGTTTTCCCTGCATGTTCATCTCTTTGAAGGAAAAAGCTCACTGTTTTATGTGCTGTATTCCAAGGTTGAACTCAACCCCTTTAATACCATTGTGAGTTGGGGTGGGCACTCCCATGAAGTGATTCCAGCTGTAACCAATCAGGATCACAACTGGGTTCACTCAAGTTGGACAATGCAAGGCCTTTTATTTTCAGAGGGGGACTATTGATCAAGTTGTGACTTGCCTTAAGTAGTAGTGGTGACTTTACTCCTTAGGCCTAGGACTAGAGGGAGCTGCTTACCAAAGCCTAGAGAGTGAGCTTGTATGCTGGAGATGGGCTATTGGAACCATGTAGGGCTTTCAAATACACTCTCCCCACAGACCCAATCGCCAAGGGGCAGAAACCAATGCTGAGGTGGATCCCTGGAAGGGGAATACTGTCCAGGAGAGTTTTCTAGACCGATTGTTATGGATTGCAAGCTGGACACCAGAGTCCATGGAGCAGGTAAAGCTGAATTTTGTCATGGGGTCTGAAAGCCAAGTGAGAGGAAGAAAACCCGAAGAGCAAGGATTGAGAAGGGACCCGGATGGAGTAAACAGAAAGCCCAGGACCCAGATGGAGTAAACAGAAAGCCCAGGAGAGCCCCCGCCCATGAGAGAAGTGCCAGGGGCTTACTCTGGCTGGCTTCTAGCTGTGGTCTCACTGTGTTGCTCTCCAAGACTTTTTTGCTGCCTCAGGTTGAGGATCCATTTCCTTAAGCAAGAGACCTTTCCTCCTCATCCAAAATTCCTGTCTGGCTGGACTATCCACTTCCTCGTTGGAGAAGATGGTAATGCGGAGCAGCTCAAGTCTGAACTGGAGCCTTGTTCTAAGGGTCTACATATCTCCCAATGAGCAACCCAGGCCTCTCATTTCTCAAACTGGAAAGTGCGTAAAAATTCCCCCAAAGTCTTATTAAAATGACAGTGCAGAGGGCTGGAGAGTTGGCTTGTTGGTTAAAAGCACTATTTACCCTTGCAGAAAATTCTGGTTTACTTCCCAGCACCCAACCTTACAATGGCTAACAACTATCTGAAACTCCAGTTCCAGGGGATCCCATGCCCTCTTTGGACCTCTGAAGGCATTTCTCACACACGATGCACTTATATATAGGCCAAAACACGCATACATATAAAAGTAAATAATAAAAAAATTTTAATGACAGTTCTGATCCAGCAGATCCTGGTGGACTGATCCTGTTTCAAACAAATTGTCTAATGGTATTGATGCTGCCTGGCCACGGGCCACACTGTTAGTAGCAAGGCTTTAACCCAGTATTTCTCTAAGGGAATGAAATCAGAACCCTTTGGAGTTGTGAGGGAGTAAAATGCACCCTGGGCATGCCACAGCTAATGAACCTTTGACAGCGGCCCTTGTAGCCCCCTTCCTCCTTGGGCATCCATTCATGCTCTCTCTGGCTAGCTCCTTTCATCTGGTCTGTCTTCAGGACAGGGTAGAGAGCTTGAAACACAACTGTTTTCCACGTTGAACAGGCAAACATACTCTGCTTGCCAAGTGGCAATGGCTAAAGGTTCTGAAGCAGAGCTTCCTGATTGGCCAAAGATTGTGTGAAAGGTGAAAAAGAAGGAAGAAGCCACTGGAGAATTCCAGGGGGTGGGTGGCAAGGTATTTAATATCCCCTTCTAAATCACTGACCCACAGGTGAGATGCACAGGGAGACCTTCAGATCTTCTTCTAGGCCTCTAGTCATTGAGGCAGAACATTATCTCCTGCCTTAATAACCTTCTGAGATACTGCAAACATCCTTGGTCTGGGACCTGGTTCAGTCCAATGGTTCCACAGAGGGAATCCAGCTTCTTATCACAGGTCTTCCACGAGCCCCATGTCACTGCCTAACTCTGGTTTCCCTTGCTCAAAGATCCAGCTCAGTGCTGGTCCCCACTGCCTAGAGCAAGCCAGATTCACTCAGCTGCCTTCTTTGAAAATAGTTCCTACTAATAACTACTAAAAACACTACTAGGTGCACTTATACTTTGAAACTTTTATTATTATTATTATTATTATTATTATTATTATTATTGAGAGAGGTTCTCCCTGTAGGCCCAGCTGGCCTGGAACTTGCTAGGTAGACCAGGATGGCCTTGAACTCACAGAGATCTATCTATCTGCCTGCCTCTGCCTCTGCCTCTGCCTCCTAAGCACTGGGACCAAAGATATGTACCACCACACCTGGCATATGTTGTTATTTTGAATCTCAAATGCTATCCCTATTTTATTCTTTCCTTTGCAGCTTTAAACATTTTTTATTATCTACTACTACTACTACTACTACTATCATTGTGTTATGCTTTTTATTTTTACAAGGCTAAAAACAAAACATGCATGAGCAAAGTTTGGGTTTTATCATATTTCCTATTGTGGAGCTATTCCTGTGTGTGTATGTGTGTGTTTGTGTGTGTGTGTGTGTGTGTGTGTGTGTGTGTGTGGTGTGCGTGAGAGAGAGAGAGAGAGAGAGAGAGAGAGAAAAACAGAGAGATCTCTCTCTAATGTCCATGGCTAAAACCATGTTAAAACCTCTTTTTAATAAACTCCAACTAGACTTCAGAAAAAGAAAGGGATTGATGTAATAGCTTTAATAAGTATTATGGCACTCTTCTAGTTCTAGAGGTAAGACATGCATCTTGTTCTTTTATTTCATGTTTTTTTGTTCACCATCTAGGTCAAATATACTTACAACTTTGCTTGTTAACTTTTTTGCTGTTGTTGTAATTCTAGGGTTGGACCCAGGGCCTCCCATATGCTAAACTAATGATTTTGGTTGCTTGCCAGTTGTTTGTATCTTTACTCTTTTACCTATTGCAAAAGACAGCCTAATTTTAGCCATGACTGAGCTAGAAAATGTTCATAAGTACTATTTACTGAGCATTTATTTTTGTCCCACTATGCTAAGCACTTTGCATAGACTGTTTTCATTTAATCAATGGAGTGAAAAAGATATCATTATCTCTGCTTTAAAGATAAGGAACTGAAGCTCAGAGAACTAAAACAACTCACCTCACCTGGTAAGTTAAAGACCTACAATTTGAGCCCAGCTCTGGTTGTCTAGTGCTCTAACCACTTAGTAACACTGCCACAAGGCTTTGTAATGCTGAATCCTATGCAAGTGGCTGACTCATTCATTTAGCAAATATTTATTGAGGGCCCATGGGACAAGCACATATCACCTCGATGCCCAGGGTACTGGTGAGGTTGCTAGGTGATACTGATAAGCTCTCCCGTACTTTTGAGCCAAGCCTGTGCTTCCAATTGATAAGAGACTCTGACCAAGGAGAGTAAGCTGTTTGTGGGACCTGGAAGGAATTGAGGGATAGAAAGGACCACTGACAGGCACTGGCAACTTTGGTAGAAGAATGTCCCCAAATTCTGGGAGCTAGAAGCAAGAACAAACATGCCAACCCCTCTTCACTAACTACCCCATCTCCTGGCTGTGTTTCTTAAGAACCAAGCACATAGCTAGAGGGCAAGGACTAGGGTACTAGTGAGAAAGGACACGTGGCCTAGTCTCTCAAGGTGGTTTGGGGAAAAAAATGTGAAAGTTTATCTAAAAGGATACAGCAAAAATGTCAGAAAAGACTGTCATTCACACATCAGTGCTAGGTTCCCAGCCCTGGCTAGACATCCCCCTGTGTTCATTACAGGAAACACTAGACCTGGTCAGCACCGGAGTCTATGAGCTGGAGGTCTGGCCAAAACAGGTCACTGATGCCCATCTACAAGAGAGGAAATAAGTTAGGAGGGGGCATCTGAAGGGTTGTTTAAATCAGTAAGTGAAATAAATTACATTCTAAATGAATGTTTAATTTTAGAATAGTTTATAAAATTTGTTTTATTTATTTTTTTTGTCTTTTTGAGACAGGGTCTCACTGTTGCCTCAGCTGCCCTGGAACTCACTATTTAGACCAGGTTGGCCTTGAACTCACAGAGACCCGCTTGCCTCTGCCTCCTGTGTGCTGAGATTAAAGGTGTGTGCCACCTAATAATTTTATAGTTATATATTTATGTAGCATATATAAATATAACAAATTCATAATATAAATATAATTTTATAATAAAATTACAGAAAAGTGATTATATGGAGTTTTCATTTAACATCTCTTGTTTTATTTTTAACATTTTGTAGTACAACTGTCACAATTAATGAACCAGCATTGGCACAGTATTTACTGAAGTCCCACATCACTCAGATTTCCTCAGGGTCTATGCAATATCCTTCACCTGTCCCCAGGTCCAACCCAGGACACCATATTTCACTGTCAGTATATCCAAAGGTCTTCCAAAGGTTGACAGTCCTTGCTTTGGATGACCTTGATGGTTTTCAGTATGGGTCAGTGATACAGCACAGCATCCCTTCTTGGGACTTAATCTCTTTTCCTCATGATTACTAGGGGCCAGGGATTCCAGCCAACCAAAGTGCTAATATCATCCCATCTCCAGGGGACAGACAACCAACACTGACTTACTTAATTCTGGAGATGCTGACCTCGGCAATGGGGCTGAGCTAAGGTTCAAGACTGCCTGCTGTGGTTACTCCTTCACACACTGTGGTGCCTGACACACTTCAGGATTTTGGATTTCAGGAATTTGGCTTCTTGAAAGCCAAATATCTCTACCTTATTTGGAATGCATTGGCATGGGAAATATGTCTGTTTTCCTTCATTTATTTAGTCATTTCTTTTTCTTACTGTGGACTCTTGAATATTTTATACTTTGGTTTCTAATCCAATACTACTTTATCCACTTTGTTATTTAATTCTCCATAGCTTGGCTACTGGAGACTCTTTTGTTTGGCCACTGCATTCCTTTGATATTTCACTGAAATGGCATTTTGAGTGTGGCTATACTTTCTGGCAATGCAAGATGTTCTGGCCATATCCTGTCTGCGTCCTGCTCCAAGCTTCCATACAGCCTTGTTTCCAACGTGGCAGTTCCTTTTGGGAATGGCATTAGAAACCAAGATCATGGTGCACGCCTTTAATCCTAGCACTTGGGAGGCAGAAGCAGGCGGATCTTTGTGAGTTCAAGTCCAGCCTGGTCTACAGAGTGAGTTCCAGGACAGCTGGGACTACAGGGAGACCCTGTCTCGAAAAGACCAAAAAAAAAAAAAAAGAAACCAAGATCAGGGGCAAGCTGCACTAGTAGTTATCTGGGTGTCATGGCTTTTAGAGCCTCTCAAGCATGACAACAAGAAAATATTTGTGACACTAATAAATATGCTCATATACACATATACGTATACATGTGCTGACATATATTTTTACATATGTCCATACATGTTTATATTAAACATGAGTGCCCATGAGTCTTGGATCAAATCAAGTTCATGAGTTGTTATAGTCATTCTAATAGATACACCTAATTGTAATTTTATGTATTTATGTATATATGCGTGTATTTTGAGGTTTTCCTTAACAGCCTCATTTTGTGGCCTGGAATTCACTATGCAGCCCAGGCTAGCCTCCTCCCTCAACCTCCTGAGGGCTGGAATTACAGGCATGAGCTACCATGTCCAACTTCATTGTTGCTGTGGTACTAGTTCATTTTTATTCATATTTTTGCATTTATTTATTTATGAAGGAGCTTGTATGTGCCAAGTTCAGAAGACTTCTGGAAGTCAGTTCTTTCCTTCCACTATGTGGGTCTCAGGGATTGAACTCAAGGTATCAGGTGTGGTAGCAAGCTCCTTTACTTGATGAGCCAATTCACCAGCCCATTGCTTTTAAAAAAATAAACTATTACTTTGTTGTTTTTGAGACAGGGTCTCATGTAGCCCAGGCTGGCTCAGATATACTATGTAAATAAGGCTGGACAGAACACCTGATACTCCTGCCTCTGCCTCCTGTTTGCTAGGATAACGGGTAAGAAGTTTGTTGTTTTAATTGGCATTTTCCTAATAACAAATGATACTAGACATCTTTTCATATATTCATTTGCCACCCTGTACAAAATTCTTTCGTGAACTTTCTGTTTATATACTGGGCCTATTGGAAAAAATCAGTTATATATTTTCTTAATGAATTCTTTATACATTTGCATACAAGTCCTTTATCAATGTGTTTTGCCAATCTTTTTTTTTTTTTCCAATCTCTGGCTTATCTTCTCATTCACAGAGAAAATGTTAATTTTAATAAACTCCAATTTACCTATTTTTATACACAGATTTTTGGGGGGTGTTAAACTATTAGCAAACCCATCTTCAAATGATTTCCTCATTCTTTTTCTTAGAAGTTGTGTAGTACTGTGCTTTATTCATATGTCTATGATTCACTATAAGTCAATTTTTCAAAAGACATCAGGTGTATCTAGGTTCATTTTTTCCCAAATGGGTTCTCCATTATTCCAGCACCATCTGTTGGAAAACTCTTTTACCTACACTGAAATTAGCTTTGCATGTCTGTCAAAAAAGAGTTGATTGTATTTGTGTGGGTACTGAGATGGCTTTATCATGGAATATAATGAACAAAATAAAATATTTATAATACGAACACAAGAATCTAATCAGGCTTAGGGCTTGATGTAGAGTAACTAATTGCTATAGAGTTAGCTTTTACTTCTCAATGAATATAACTTGTTGGCAGTGTTTTCAAATTATAATAAAATAAATCATGGTATATGTGGATGATAACTAGCCAAATCCTATTTTGGACATGGTATAAAATCACTTTTTAAAAATCAAGGGCTAGGGGGCTGGAGAGATGGCCTAGCGGTTAAGAGCGCCGACCGCTCTTGCAGAGGACCCGGGTTCGATCCCCAGCACCCACATGGCGGCCAAAAACCGTCTGAAACTCCAATTCCAGGAGAACTCCAGTTCCAGGGGAATCCGAGACCCTCTTCTGACCTCCGCGGCATTGCATGACACGGGTGCACAGACCTGCATGCAGACAGTACATTCATACACATACGGAAATAAATTAAATTAAATAAAAAAATAATAATAAAAATAAATAAATAAAAATCAAGGGCTAGCTATGCTAGGGAGATGGCTCAGTGGAGATACATGCCATGTAAGCATGAGGATTAGGGTTCACACACCTACACACACACACACGCACACACACACACACGTACTCCTGTAACCTGAGTGCTAGTGTATTAGTCAGGGTTCTCTAAAGAAACAGAAGTAACAGGATGAATATATAGCTATATACAATTTATTGATTTGCTCATGTGACAGAGTTCAAGGAGTCCAACAGTAGACGCACCACACTGGAGAGGCTGAGAATCCAGGGAACAACTGCTCAGTCCGCAAGACTGGGTGTCTCAGTAGTCCCAATCTGGTGCTGAAGGCCCGATGGATTCCAGGAGATCTGCCAGTCTCAGTACACACTGGAATCCGAAGGGTTGATCACAGCAGCAAGACAAACTCACCAGATGAGAGGCAAGCCTCAGAAAAAAAAAGGACCAGCTCCCTCTGCCGTGGCCTTTTATACTGCCTGCCAGCAGAAGGTAATGCCCACATTTAGGGTGGGCCATCCAGGTTGAGGTGGTCCAATCGGAACATCCTTTTTCTCTTATTTGTTCCTTAGTCCAGTCAAGTTGACACCCAGGATTAACTATCACAGCTAAGAAGGGGTTTGACAGGAAGCTCTCCAGAGTTCAGCATCTAGCCAGTAGAGCCAAAAAGTGGGCTCAGGGTTCAGTGAGAGACCTTGTCTCAACGGATAAGGTGGGAAAGCAACAAAGACACCTGACATCAACCTTTGGCTTCCACACATGTGGAAGGTGCACGTGCACCTGTAATGCATAAATACACTATTATACATACACACACTCACACACACACACACACACACACACACACATACACACACAATCTAAGGGGAGGCCCTGCCTTCTGAATAGTTCTCTTTGATGAATACAAGTGCTGTAATTATAAAAATCTAACAGCCTCTTATACTCTGAACTATGTTTTAATTCAATAGCAAAGCACACTTTTTATCTGGAAAAATGGTTTACCCAGTGCGATGGTTAATATTGAATCTCAACTTAATGACAGCTAACTTAAATCTCCTGGGAGATAAGCTTCTGAGCATGCCAATGGCAGACTGTCTTGATTAGGTAAATTGAGGTAGGAAGACCCACCTACTATGGGTGGCATCATCCTCTGAGATGGGGTTCTGAACTGCATAAAGATGAGAAAGTGAGCTGAGCAGAAGCTTCTGTTGCTCTCTTCTTTCTGGCTGAGGACATCACAGCACCAGATGCTTCAGGTTCCTGCTGCTTTGACTTCCCACCATGATGACTATGCCTTGGGAAAGCCAAAATAAACTCTCCTTCAAGTTGCTTTTGTTATGTTGTTTTACTTAGCAACAGGAAAAGTAACGAAGACACTCAACAATATTACTTACTTCTATGATTTTAAACAGTCGTTTTTTTTTTTTTAATTTTATTTATTTCTGTACGTGTATGAATGTACTGTCTGCATGCAGGTTTGTGCACCAGTGTTGTGCAATGCCGCGGAGGTCAGAAGAGGGTGTCGGATTCCCCTGGAACTGGAGTTCTCCTGGAATTGGAGTTCTGGACGGCTCTTGGCCGCCATGTGGGTGCTGAGGATCAAACCCGGGTCCTCTGTAAGAGCGGTCGGCGCTCTTAACCGCTAGGCCATCTCTCCAGCCCTAAACAGTCATTTTCTAAATGTCATTTAATATCATGTTTTTGGTTTTTTTTTGTCCCTTTGAGATAGGGTCTCCCTGTAGCTCCAGCTGTCCTGAAACTCACTATGTAGACCAGGCTGGCCTTGAACTCACAGAGATCTGCCTGCCTCTGCCTCCTGAGTTCTGGGATTAAAGGTGTGCACCACCATGCTTGGCACCATCCTGTTTTCTTAAATTTCTCTACAACTTTGGAAAAACTTATAAAGGACCAATATAGGATCTTTAGGAAATAGTCCTTTTGTTATAACCCTTAAAAAACCCAACCGTCTGAAACTCCAATTCCAGGAGAACTCCAGTTCTGGGGGCATCCAACACCCTCTTCTGACCTCCGCGGCATTGCACGACACGGGTGCACAGACTTGCATGCAGACAGTACATTCATACACATACAGAAATAAATAAAATTAAAAAAAAAATTAAAAAAAAAAAAACCCAACTAACATAGACATTCAGTTGATGATTCCTGGACTAGAAGCTTGGGAATGTCCATACTCTCAATTTGGACTTAGAAATGCAGGTGTCTGTTGAGAAACTCTGGCACTTGAACTGAAGAAGACTAAAAGCTGGGCCCCAGTGTAAATTTGACAATGCTTCTGCTGTCCCTAGCTGTATCATCAAGTCAGCTGGCCTCTCTATGATTCAAGTAGTACAGTGCTACAGAGATATTGATGCCTGCAGGTCACCCTCTCAAGGCTGCTGGGTAAGTCACCTAGTGTATGAAAATATTTCTGAAGTACACTATGCTGTTCAAAGATATTTTGAAGCTTTTTGTTCAGTGGGATTTGACTTAGAAAGACAAATGCTAAAAGAAATACAATTCTGAAAATACAAATGACAGGAACTTAGTGAAGGAGAAAGAAAGCCAACAGTGTAGCAGGGGGTCTTCATATGGAAGAGACACATTTTCTGATAGTCACTATCAGAAAGGGTTTGTAGAAGAAGCTATAAGAAAAACTTTATCAACTCAAGAGGAGGAGAAACGTGCTAGTGAATCTTTTAAGAAGTTAGATCAAGTAGTACAAAATCACTTAGAAGCCATAAAAAAGAGTGGAACTGATAAAGAAACATAAAATGGGACTTGTTTAAAAGATAACTGAGAGCTGGAGAGATGGCGTAGCGGTTAAGAGCGCCAACTGCTCTTGCAGAGGACCTGGGTTCGATCCCCAGCACCCACATGGTGGCTGAGAACCACCTTTAACTCTAGTTCCAGGGGAATCTGATACTCCTCTCTGAGCTCCGAGGCACTGCACAACACGGGTGCACAAACCTACATGCAGACAGTACACTCATACACATAAAAATTAATTAATTAATTAAAAAAGATAACTGAAACAGGTAATCCTCTAAACTCTGGTCAAGGACTGGGAATGACCAGAACAGAGTGAAGAGTATCACTGCGTGAGTAGGGAGAGCATGCTGGGCTGAGGATAGAAAATTTGACCCTTGCTGTACCTAGATGGGGACTACCAGATGTCCCCAGTGGCTCCACAGAGTGGCATTTCCTATCCTCAAGTAGTTACATCGTACACTCAGTCTTGCAACCCAGAATCTTGGCTTGGTTATTAAATTAATTTCTCATCATCAGACTCATATAAGCCAAGTTCATATGAATGATGTACAAAATCCAAGTTCCAACTTACCAATTAAAAATAACCTGGCTGTGGTCATGTACACACCTTTAATCCCAGCACTCTGGAGGCAGAGAAAGGCAAATCTCCATGAGATTCATGCCAGCCTGGTCTAGATTGTGAGTTCTACATCAGCTGGGGCTACAGAGACCCCCTGTCTGGAAAAAAAAAAGGGGGGGATAAATAAGTGAATTATTAATTGAGTCTAGAAAAGAACACAATCATATTAATTAAAATCAAAGAAACTCTGCTAAATTGGGCACTTAATAACCAGGACAGTCTTGTAGAGAATGGAAATTGGACCAACACTCTTAATAGAAACCCCCAAGTTAGGTAGTTTATGTCATATGAAATCCAGCACTGACCCTGCCCACCCAGAGACTGGGCATTCCCTGGGGACTGTGTCTCTGCTTCTGTGGTGACCCTCCTCTTCTGACTGACAAATTCTATCTTCAGATGTATTGGTACATTCATTAAGCCAGGCACAGTGGTACATGCTCCAGAGTATTCCACAACAGTTACCAACTGTCTATAACTCTAGTTCCAGGGGACTCAACACCCTCTTCTGGCCTCCGCAGATCCCAGGAATGCATGTGGTGCATGTGTATACATGCAAGCATAACAGTCACACACATAAAATATCTTAAAAACAAAACATAACAAAAGGAAAGGTATGAGCCAGGTCTCTTAGCTCAGGCCTTTAGTTTCGGCTACCTGAGAGGAAGAAGAGGCAGGGAGATCAAAAGTTCAAGACCTGCTGAGGCTACAAAGTAAATTTAAAACTAACTTGGGCAACTTAGCAGAGCTGTCTCAAAAAATTAAAAAGGGGTCAGCAAGGTGGCTCAGTGGATAAAGGAATTTGCTGTGTAAGCCTAATGACATTAGTTCAATCGCCAGAACCCATATAAAGGTGGAAAAAGAGAAACAACTCCACAGTTATCCTCTGACCTTCATATGTGTATCATGCCACCCCCTACACACTAGTAGTAGTAGTAATAGTAGTAATAGTAGTAATAATAATAATAAATTTAAAAAATAAAAGAGGCTGGGGATGAAGATCAGTAATAGAATGCTTGCCTGACAAGTGCAAGGCAAGCATTCAGTAGAGATATGTTCAATCGCACTGAACCAAATCAAAATAAGCATAATATAAATGAATTATTAATAAGCACAATGCTCAAATTTTTCTTTTAAATAATTCACTAAGTTATATTAATTAAGAGAACAAAAGTGCTTGAGGAGTGTTTTATTTTAAAAACTGAGGGGCTAGAGAGATGGCTTAGTGGTTAAGAGCACCAACTGCTCTTGCAGAGGACCTGGGTTTGATGGCCAGCACTCACATGGAGGCTAAGAACCAACCAACTTTAACTCCAGTTCCAGGGGAATCCGATGCCCTCTTCTGACCTCCGCAGCATTGCATGACACAGGTGCACCAACCTACACGCAGACAGTACATTCGTACACATAAAAAAATAAATAAATAAAATTAAAAACTGAATAACTGGTGAAAAAAGAAAGCAGATTCCTTTTTTCCTTGAGGCAGGCCTCACTATCCAGCCCACTCTGGCCTCCAACTCTCAATCCTCCTGCCTCAGCCTCCTGAGTGGTGGAATTACAGGTGTGCACCCTCAGCTCTGGCCATGATGAGAGATTTCTGAGTGGGCCAGTCACATACTGTGGAAATATAACTATTTCTCCCTGTTCCCCCAAGTTGTTTTCGGCAAATGAAATATTAATGAAAAAATTCACATAATTATTTAGTTGCTTTTTTTTTTTTTAATGGGGAGAATTAGAAGGTTTCATACATCTCAGGCTGATCTCAAAGTTGCTATACAGCTTCTCATCCTCATGGCTCCATCTCCCAAGTGCTAAGACACTTGCAAAGCATGTAACACTCTTTGCTTCCAAAATGTGACTCTGAAGTTAACCTACAGACAGACATAAGCAGATCAGAATCTCACATAAAATACAGAAGAGCAATGGACGAAGAAGAGGTACTAAGAAAGTAATTAAAATGTCATAGGTGGTAAGGGGAACACACTGCTAAGCAGAATGCCAAGGCTAGTGAGAAGTTCTAGAGTCCATGATCTATGCAAGTAAAGGAGGTCTGACACAAAACCATGAGGAAGGGGACAGTTGATATAGTTGTTAGAATTGGCTAGTGACTTGGATATGTACCAACTTCATACCCTTAGTTTACAGCAATATGAAAAAAAAGTCATTAAACTTCAGAAAGCCAATTCATACTTTAATCAATCAGGCAGCAAATATATCAACTGATAAATCTCAATTAACACAGTAAGTGCTGTTTCACAAGAAAGATAGAAAGTATGAATATACCATGATTGAAGAAATCAAGCTAGAACTGGACTGGAAGCTTCTTCCCTGCTGGATGGTCCCCATAGTGTTGGAAGGTACTATATAGGCTACTGGGAGAGAACTGTCATCAACAGTCTTACTCAGCTATGGATTCTAGGTATAATACTCCAGGCAAGATGTGCCCACTGACGCCATAGTGGCAAGTCTCTTTTTTGAGGTCCACTTCACTGGAAGGAATTTACATCTGGTACTATAAACCTAGACAAAAGCCCATGACTGGGAGGTCACAGGCCCTAGTGGGAAATGACTGCTGTTGTTTTGCTAAATGGACATGATGTGCCTGTCAAACTACCTTCTAAATAACTATGTTTATGCCCATTGATCTGTACCACCATTGGCTTTGGTCAGAGAGGCTCCTTTTTGTAATTGGCAGTGATAATTTGCAGACTCATAACTGGTCAAAGTGAGGAGAATAAGTGACTGTTGGATGCTCAACTATAAATGAGATATCTATATCACTCCTTCCAAGAATGAGGGAATATCACAGAAGGGGTGGAATGAATATGAGTGCTGGAAGAAAAGGGAGGATTGACAGTTAAAGGTCAGCTAAGGCTACAGAGGGATGCCTATTTAAAAAACAAAACAAC
This sequence comes from Rhizomys pruinosus, assembly GCA_009823505.1. NCBI lineage: Eukaryota > Metazoa > Chordata > Mammalia > Rodentia > Spalacidae > Rhizomys > Rhizomys pruinosus. The sequence continues at coordinate 1,678,055 of VZQC01007398.1, read as the reverse complement.
CAACTCAAAGGTCAAAATTATTTTCATTAGAATACTAAGTTATGCTTTGCCTTTTTCTGAATTATTGTCTCCTGCTAAACAGCAAAATGTGCCAAGGGCTACAAAGTGTGTGATACTATAAAAAGACTGAATCAGAAGTCAACCAGGAAGTGCTGGCTCAAGCGAGACTCAGGAGGGTCCCTAGAGCCCAGGAATCCAAAGACAATCTAACTAGCACAAAGAGGTGGCAGCTCAAAATAAATAAATAAATGAATTAAAATAAGGCAGACGCAAACATAAAAATCAAGCTGTCTTATTTTTTTAATTGAATGTGGAATGTACAATAAATGACACTTATTAACATGGTCTAGAAAATCATAGTTATTTTTGATTTAAAATGTCTTACTTTAAAATGAATTCGTATTTAAAGTAAATATAATCCATAGATATAATACAATCCATAGAAATAATCCATAGAAACAAAATGGGTCTTTTTCAGTTTTAAATAATTTTTTAGAATATGAGCGTTCCTGAGACCAGGAAGTTTAAGAACCTTTGGTTAAAAGTATTAGAGGAAGCACTATTGTGAGTTAAATCTGGAGGTGTTTCTCTATGGGAGAGTGCAGCCCCAGAGTCTGTTCTGGCCACATTCTTCTCTGGCCAGCCCCACTGACATTAGAAATGGCTGTGCCCTTGGAGATGTTTGAACACACAGATTGGCTAAGTCGATTGACATGCCTATAAACTCAAAAGCTCCTTGCTTCAAAAGGAAGAGTTCATCTCCTTGCCTCTTGAATCTGGGTCAGTCTTGTGCTTTTTGATCAACAGACTGCATCAGAACTGGCATTAAATAACTTCCAACAGAGACCAAGCCCATGTTCCTGTATCCCAAAAGCTCCGTAGGACAAAAGATGACAAAGGAAGAGGCCAGATCAACAGCCATCACAGATCAACTATCACTTCTGGCTTTTCTACAGAGAGCCCAGGTACAACCAGCAACAGAAGTGCCCTATCCACCGACAGAATTTTGAAAGAATAAATTCTTCAGTTTTTATTTTGTTTTGTTTGAGACAGAGTCTTGCTATTTAACTCATGCTGGCCTCTAATTTGCCAAATGCCTCAGACCCCGAGTGCTGGGATTACAGGCCTGTTTTAATCCTACTTTAAACCATAAGATTTGGGGTATTTCTTTGAGAACAGCAGATAGTTGACTGACTTGAAGTCTGACTGGCCAGCCTGGAGTACAGAAGTTTGTACCCCATCTTCTAGGTGAAGTTTTCTTAGTTAGACAAGACTGACATTTGGGGCTGGGAATTCCTTGTTGGAGTCCTGTAGAAGGGCTGGCTAATGCATTGTGGGATGTTTCACAGCCTCATTCTCATTCCGTAACAGAACCCTCCCTTGTTCAACCAACCCAAACTATCTCCACGTACTGTCAAATGTCTCATGGGAGACATAACCATCCTTACTTTAGAACTACTGTCTTAGGTCAACCTATTTTGAGAATTCCCTAGGGTTGGGAAGGTTACTACTAGAAACAGATGTACAGGCTCTTAAGAGAGACTCTGTTAGCCAGGCGTGGTGGCACACGCCTTTAATCCCAACACTCGGGAGGCAGAGGCAGGCGGATCTTTGTGAGTTCAAGGCCAGCCTGGTCTACAGAACAGA